>JAADXN010001069.1:0-11588 GCA_023337875.1 Pythium apleroticum | reverse complement strand
TACAAGTGATACGACTATATATAACTATGCGACACTTACTAACATTAGCTGTGTGTCCAGACTCCTACAAAGTAATACTCCGGCGGTTCTGGGCCCTGTAAACGCATATTTTTACCGTGAATCCAAGCAACCTCTAACAACTCCTAACACTTCTACTTGCGAAATTCTATAATGAGATATTGGTCTGGTAGCTCTCAGCGAGTTTTCGCTGAGAGAACACATAAAGAGGCACCTTTCCACCGTCCACCCTCACTGTTCATCCACACACTAAGGGATGAAGGCAGGGAAAAATGCGTCTCGAAACCTAGCAAGTTCGTCAAGTGTGGAGGCTCCCATTGTGGCCCAGTCCTTCCCTTTGCTCTTCCCAACGCGGCCGGATTCTCTATCGTGTGAGTGGTCTGGCCGAAGTGTGACGCTTTGACTGAGTCGTGTCATTTATTCTCGCACCGGCTCTACCTTAGCTGAATCATGGGTTCAAGTGGATTCCTCCAACTATACTAGCGTACGCACTTTGTGTCATGAAGACTTGGGGCCTCAAGGCTTGGCCGTACAGTAGATGCCGTACACGAAGCCTACCCATCTCCACCATGAAATGGGCGACAGTGTCTGACGCCTCAGCATGCGCGTGACTGCGACCATACAACACCTTCGCAGAGTTTCTGCATGCAAATGCGGGTGCGTCGACAGTGCTATGATGCGACGAGGCGTGTGTGTGTGGCGTGCGGTCTGTGTACGCAAATATTCAGAAAGCGAGTTGGAGTGGAGATGTGATCGCATCGCACACCCGCGCCTTTCGCCGCCTCCAGCTTCACGATTTCTGGATTCCTAGGCGCGGTGACTGCAGGCAGTAACGCGATCGATGCAACACAACCGCGTAAATGGAGTCCCATATCATCCGCGTCTCATTAACCAGCGGCTATGTAGCAATTACAGCGTGCGGATGACCGGCGGATGCCTTGCCGGATCGTTATGTGGCATTCGCACCCACGCACCAACGGCGAATGCTGAGCAACCCACAACAACAGCCGCACGCCCAGCCGTTCCACTCGCTTGCTCACTTTCCAATCTACTCAGCTACAATCAATGAACCTTTTCTCGACCACCATGAGCTTCTCCCAACCACGCGAGCCTTGGCAGTGTCGCTATCGCGGCGCCGTCTGCTCCAACCCACGTGCTCTCAAGGTCAATGGCACACTCCACCACCTCTGCGACGAGCACCGCAGTCGCGCGAACGAAAACCAACGTCGCTCGAAAGACCGCAAGCGCGGAATCCGAAACCGCACTGTCACAGGGGCAACGCCGTTTGAACGGCGACCAGGCCGCTCGTACCTTCGCTGCTTGAACAGTTCCGAATGGCAAGATGTTCTCGAGGCGTTGATGCCGACGGACGTGAGTCCCCGAAGCTCCAGTGAGGCATCTGTCATCGATGTGATGCCAGATGAGCAGCTCTTCGGCCCACTCCTCGCACAGCTTTCGGGCGACGGACACCACCAACAGAACGCATTTACAGGAGAAGCCGTGTGGGTTTTAGACGACAACTTGCAGCTGCCCGACACAGCCACGTAGTCAGGAAAGGCATCCGTCTCTCAATCAAGTAGATAGTGAGCTTTGTATTGAATGAAATTGAACACCAATCGTCGCCTGGTTCTTGCGGTGAGTTCTCTAAATCGGGAGAAAGACTAGTTGCGAATGCTCGTAGCCGTGGTCGAGGCGACAACCGCATACCGAGTCAGCTCGTTAGACGTAGCTCATAGAATTCTGTTCAAAGGAAAGCTCGCAACCATGGACGAAGCACGAAGTATGACATAGGACTCCTAGGTAGGGTTAAATACGCGATACTTCAAAAATCGGTGCGTGGGTTCATGACCGAGCAAAACCTGAAATGACTCCGTTTGACCTCTTGCCACTCGAGACAAGCTCGGTGGGTGCTTACGCCCTGGTGCCGCGCCTTCTGCTCGCCACGACTTCTCGTGTCCAACGGGTTCACTGTGTGTCCGCGACAAAACCTCACGCAAATCAGCGCGCACCCATTTTTTCGAAAATCGTATATCACACCAAACACTCCTTGTAGTATCGCACACGGATTATCGGGATTTACGTCAACATCGGCAAACGCGTGTCGGTTCTCCGCAAAGTCATGTGGGCCAACGCCTGAGGCAGCCTCGGGCCTACGTGCACTGCAGTGGCCAGAGCTGCTCTTCGAGTTGACCAATTTTCGAGCCGACCACCTTCACTCTCGGGCGTCTGGAAGTTGTCGTGCCAACATTCTGGTCAACACGCCAGTCCTGCTCAGCTCCCGTCTTCAAACGCAGCGGAAGTACCCAGTATATTCCGCTGCTCTGGAACTGTCCAGATCTTTGGTGAGCCACGAGCTCCGCTGCTTGTCTGTCAATGGGAGTCTGCTCCATTCGCTTCAACACACCAGCTAGCGCTCACTTCCCCATTCTCCTGCTCAACAACAGAACTTCTAACAGCACTCACAAACACAGCCCAGCTACTATGTCTGAGCCGACGGTCGATTCCACCCTGCGCTGCCGCTACCGCCACTCCTTGTGTCTGAATCCACGGACCACGAAGCGCGACGGCTCGCTGCACCAGCTCTGCAAAATGCATCAGGACCGTGCCAACTATAACCAGCGCATCTTCGTGGCTCGTCGGCTCCAGCGGCAGCGCAAGCTCAGCGCCAGCCAATACGCCAAGCGCCGACCGGTGACTGCGGCTAGTCGAGACCGAGTGGTTGAGCAAGCCTTCGCCAGATTCTCACAACACGAGAAGGAGACGCGCGAGCTCGACGAGCTGAACGCCGCGATCGTGGATGCCAGGCTGTATCCCATGGAGATCGAGGACGACGACCTGGGACAGCTACTCAATCTGCTCGACGTCGTTGATCTCGATCCGTTCGGCTCGTCGTGAGGGTCGTTTGCCTTCTGGAAACATCCGTACGTCGACCTGCACAAGCGAGGACAGCTTTACCGAGGACAAGGCGTAAGCAAGGCACTGATTGCGTCCAGCTGACGATACAGTGCTGTGTGCCGTTCCCACTCACGCTCCTCCGAATTACATCAAGTCTCAGCAACATGGCTACATTCCCCCAAAACCTCTACAACCCGATATGATTTTCAGCTCACTTCCTGCATTTAACAATCACACAATAGAAACTTGAACCCTAAAACCAAATAAATTGCCATTCATGGCTGTATGGCCAGGTGGAGCCTTCAGTAAAACCTCACAGCTCTTCGAGCGGCTTTCCTTCTCCAGCTCGGCAACACGCGACAGAAACGAGACTTTCGCAATCGCCAACGCCAAGCAAACAGCAACAGAAACGAGTCCCTCCGTCCCCAGGGCGTGCGCGTCACGTGTGGCCCTTGAAGATCGAGTTGCTGTCAAACCGTCTGAACACCACTACTCGGAGCCATCACTTCCTTGGTGACTTGGTGTGACATCATTAGGGACGTGCATAGGTCATGCGTGATATGTGAGGAGCTTTCTTCCTCCGAGTATTTGCGTTTCCACCCAAAGCAGTTGCATCTACTAGCGCACATGCGTCGCTGTGTTGGCCAGAAAACCGGTGCTGCAGGTCTCCCGACGGGAAGCTTCACCCAAGCAAAGCTTCGTCGTTTCGTCTAATGCATTCACTTGTGAACTTACTCTCCAGACAGCGTCATGAGCGCCATGCCACGTCGAACGATGCGAGGCAATGCGCAGTGCCAGTATCGTGGAGCTGTGTGCTCTCTCGAACGAGCGGTGAAGAAAAACGGACAACTACACAGTCTATGTGAAGACCATCGGCGGCGGGCGAATCTGAACCAGAAGCGGTGTCAAGATCGGAAAAGGAAACGGACAAGCGGCGACGCGCAGTCCCGCAAGAAGCGGCGAAGGCCATCCACCACGCCGAGCTCCAGCAGCACCCAATGGGAGGATAACCTGGAGGTCGTGCCTCTGTCGCCTGGCCACCTGGATGCCATCTTCGACGACCAACTTCTTGGCTCCATGCTGGCCGAGATATCCAGCAGTTCTCCGTCACGATCTGCGAGTGGCTGTGCGGACAATGCATCAAGAAGCCAGTCGTCGGTACTAGCATCCAGCGCCAGTGACGAAGAGTAGAGATGTGAGCAATTTGAGAAATTCATTATCGTACATGAACTCGCCAAACTCGTGCTGTGTGCAGTCGTCGTGCAGCAAATGCAGGATCCGCCTGTTACTCCCTGCTTTAAAGCTATTCCATGTTCACTGCCAGGATGGCAGATAGCGTCGACAGTCTCTATGTGGACTACACAAATACTGTATCTCGAAGAGACGCCGACTTGAACGTGCCGCTTCGCGATGAGAAGTGAGGATACCTGTGGCTACGGCCATCCTCACAATCGTGAGTCTTCACATGGGAACAGCATCTCTTCCCTCTATAAACACATATGATATTGTTGCGAGACAACAGAGAACCTATTGTACACCAGTAAAATACCTCCCATAAAACATGAATGATATCTGACCTGACGCGCACTCTGGAGCATAGCCGCGGTCAAAAGCCAAACGTGGACCTCTTGGAGGCAGCGACGTGTTCACGCGCAGCAACGCACGCGAAGAGCATTCCGCAAAGAGGCGGTTCAGCTCGTGGGGTGTTGCCTCCGTCCGTGGAGGAAGACCGGAGACGCTCGACAGATCCTCAGTGAGGCTGTCATTTGTTCGTTTCGGCACATTTTGCAGTACACACAGCATTGCCAACGCACGGCATTTGCAGTTTTATCGGGTGTGTGAGTTTTCCCAACACTGCAGTTAGCATTCTGTCGGTTGAGTTGATAAATGCTTTGGTCAGCAACCATGCAGAGTCCGACACGTAAGCCAAGGCCGTCTCCCGGCGTTTTTTATTGCTCGATCGTGTGGAGACAGAGCACCGTACCGTACAGTACTGAGCTCAGGAATCAGCGCTGCCTCGTCACATTAGAGGAAAAGGAGCGCTATGGCTTTCCTTTCTCGAAGAAACGCGTCAAATCCAGAGGCTTTGTGTATCGAGGTCAGTTTAGGCAGGCGTCAACTGTGCAGTTTGGGGATTTAATGGTCTATCGAAGTTGCTCTTATCATAGTAACAGTGAGTGCTACAAAATTCGTTCACATCCAGTTCATCGAGGAGCCGTTGCAGTCTAGCGAGCAGCTACTGTACAGTACGCGTGACGGTACCAGTGTCGCATAACTCACTGTGCAACTACCTCTATCAGATGATGTATTCATCTCATTTCGGCAGGCATTCGCATGAAGCGACCCGATTGATACCTCTAGGAATTGATGTGAATAGTGTAAATGAGTCACAACAGAAACGATGTCCACCTTACCGTCTCGGCAAGTGGCCCCCGTAGGTGGTCCACTGCGGGGGATCCGGCTTGAGCACGTTGCGTACGTAGCAAAACTCTCCATGCTCGAAGACGCGCCTGTGTTCTGCTCGATTTTGCTGCTCACTGAGGTGCAACAACGAACAGAGAACTGGCCGCCTTGCAACGAGCTTTGCATTGTGTGAGTCTGCAAGGCGCTGAAGGCGTCTTGTGGATATCCGTCCCGCGTAACGGTTACGCGGTAAAGGATGAAAGCGATTCCTGGGTTACGAAAGAGATCTTCTGCTCAGGCGCTTCATCACGCGTCAACTGCGTGCGTGGTGCCGATGACGTCTCGTTGGTCGCAATTGATTGGGAGTGGTGATGGCAGTCACATGACGCAGTAGCGCAGCCGTCTGCACAGTCGTGGCGCGTGACAAGGCCGCAGAAGGATGGTTTCAGTCGGGTTGAGTTTGATTTTTTCGGTGCCGCTCCTGTAGTGTTCTGCCCACCGCCGCATCGCTCATAACGCGAGCAGAAGTCTGCATGAGATGATGAGTTTCATTGGAGAATGTCCATCGTACACATGTCTGGACCGCGGATGTGACACATATCCCGACTCGAACACGCCCACTCCCGTGTCCCGCGGCTTTGTCATTCACACATTGACCAGCCTCTCTACGCATAGCTACTTGCCGTCTTCCACCATGAGCTCGACACCACGCAACCACAATCGTCCACGCGAGGAGTGGCAGTGCCAATACCGCGGCGTCTTCTGCCTGAACCAACGATCACTGAAGAAGAACGGATTCCCGCACTCATTGTGTGAAGAGCATCGTCGCCGAGCGAATGAGAATCAACGACGATTCCAAATCCGGAGTCGAAAGTTCAAGATATTTAACCGCGCGCCACCGGTGAATATCCCGCGTCGAGAGGCAAGATCCATCGCTGCCCATGCGGCGGATCCTGAATCGCAGAGAGGGCTTCGACTCCTCACTGGCAGCGCCCTCAGGAGCCCAGCTCGTCACAATGCCAGATCAGAGGCAGAGGCGAATGACGCGGACCTCATCTTCACGCCCCTGCCGCTATGCGATCCGCTCGAAGACTCCACCCCATCGCCTGACACTGCTGTTGATCAAACCAGCGGCGAGTTCTTGTGGCTGTTCGATTTGGAATCGCTGCTCGCGTCGTCCGATTAACGGACAGCGCGGCTCATTTAGCAAGTTAATGAACAGCGACAAATTCGATGTTAAGGTTTCAGTAAATGCACAATTATCAGAATTTTCCAAAAGCTCATCTTGATGCCGTTGTGTCGCCGTCGTTGACTTCACTCCCGTCTGTCATCCACCACTGCGGCCTCGCGAAGGATCCCTGCGACCTCGTGATGACCTTGGCTCTCCGCCACCATCAGCGCTGTATTACCCGCGTTGTTTACCCTCGAAGCATCCACGCCAGCCTGGATGAGCACCCTCGCCACGTCAGCGCTGCCAGCCATTGCAGCGCAGTGCAGTGGCGTGTCGCCGTCGACGTCCTTGCTGTCGATCATTGCGTTGGCTTTCAGTAATATTTCCACGATGCGAACACGATCCATGGAGGAAGCGAGCGCCAACGCCGTGCAGCCTTTAACGTCAGCTTGGTCCACATTTGCACCAGCTTCCAGTAGCGTGTTCACTGTGTCGACGTGGCCGTTCTGAGCCGCGATACACAACGCCGTGTAGCCTTGGACCCGCGCCTGGTCGACACTCGCACCAGCTCGTAGAAGCCGCTCCACGATCTCCACACAACCGCTGACTGAAGCCAAGAATATCGAAGACGCGGCAGCCAAGAGCAAGTTGCCAGTCAAGACAGGGTTCGCACGCAGCACCTTGTCGACGACCTCGATGTGGCCCAAAACGGAGGCGATCTTTAAGCGCGTTGCCTCTCGCTCCGCGTCGGAATCGATGGCGTCTTGTTGGATCGTGGTATCCCCGGGGCTCTGGGGTGAGCCGCCTGTTTCGATCACTTGGTCGATGTGGGCACCAGCCTTGAGCAGCGCTTCGATAATTCCCACGTGGCTACCGAAACCGGCATACGTCAGTGCGGAATAACCGCTCGAATCCGTCGCGTTGGCATCGGCACCACCAGCGAGCAGTCTTTTGGCAATTGAGAGACGTCCCTGAAACGAAGCGATCATCAGAGGCGTCTGGGTGGTCCCTTCTGCGAGATCGAGGCTCGCTCCGGCCGCCAGCAACCGCCCGACGACCATCTCGCGACCTACAACCGTCGCAGCAATCAAAGCCGTGCGTCCGTCTGCATCTGTATGATCCACGCTCGCCCCTGAACCGAGTAGCAAGTCGAGGATTTGCATCTGCTGGTCACTTTCAACTGAGACCCTCTCCGTCGAATCTGCGTCCTGTTGACTTGCCGCGATTATCAACGGAGACATACCGTTGTTGTCCACAGCATTCACGTCTGCACCAGCGCGTAGCAGTAGCGTTGCGATGGCAACGGCGCCTTGCTTCACCGCCAACATGAGTGCTGTCGTCCCGAGTTTCGTGGCTTGGTCGGCGTTGGTGCCAGCGTCTAGCAGCACCTTCACGACAAGTTCGAGGCCACTTGAAGCAGCATGCGCCAATGGGGAGACACCTTGCTCATCTACGTGGTCCACGTTTGCGCCAGCACTCAGCAGCGCGTCAACCAACGCTGGCGTATCGTTGGTCGGCTGGCAAATCGCTAATGTGAGTGGCGAGTGGCCATTCGCATCCACCGCGTTGACATCCGCGCCGGCGTCCAATAGCTTTATGGCGGTGGTGAGATGCCCTTTGCTGCATGCAGTCAAGAGCGGAGTCTTCATCGCTGTGGAAGCCAAGTCGACGCTGGCACCTGCCTCAAGAAGCTTCTCGACGACACCATCGGCACTGTGAGCCACGGCGTGCGCTAATGCTGACCGTCCCTCTGCGTCGGCATGATCGAGGTTGGCCCCAGCGCGTAGTAGCGCGTCCACCATCTCGACTTCGTCCGTATCGCGCGCAGCAGCCAGAACCAACGGCGAACTGCCGTCCGTGTTCGAGGCGTTCACGTTTGCACCAACATCCAACAACATGATAGCCGCAGTGAGGTGGCCATAAAGGCACGCAAACATCAACGGGGTCGTCGCTTTCTCCGTCGCTTGGTCGACTTGAGCGCCAGCTTCCAGTAGCTTTGCAATGATGGTGGTGAGACCGCGGGATGCAGCGTGAATTAGCGCGGATTGGCCCTGACCGTGCACATGCGCCACGTCTGCACCTGCACGCAGGAGCGCGTCGACAAGCTGGACTTGGGTATCACAGGAAGTAGACAGCATCTCGTCATCCAACGGGCGAGCGATCGCGGCAAGCAGTGGCGAGAACCCGTCTTCGTCCACGCAGTTTACATCGCTTCCAGCATCGACAAGCTTGATCACCACGGCCAGATACCCGTTCGCGCATGCACGAACGAGGCCAGTCGAGTTGTTGTTTACCGATGCTCCAGCTTCCAGTAGAAGATCAACGACAGCGACGTGATTGGATGCCACCGCGTGGCTCAAAGCAGAATGCCCCTGGTCGTCGACATGATCAATGTTTGCGCCAGCGTGCAAAAGTTTGGTAACGATAGCTACCTCGCCGCGATTGGCTGCACAAGTCAACGCCGAGCTTCCGTCGCAAGCACAGCGGTGGTTGACGTTGGCGCCTGCCTGGATGAGCACGTCTATGATCTCCAAGGCGAGCAGTTGCGATGACGACTCGTCCGTCGGGTTCCTGGTCCGGTAGACGGTCGCGTAAGTCAGCGCAGTACAGCCATCTTCGTCCACTGCGTTCACGTCGACGCCCACGTCGAGCAACTTCTTGACGACTTGGAGATATCCGAACAGAGACGCCCTCATGAGGGCAACTCCGTTGCCACCCATCCCTTGGTCGGCCAGCCCACCGGCTTCAATGAACTTCTCGATAGCAGTGACGTTGCCGCGGCTCGCCGCATCCAGCAACGGAGTTCGACCTCCTTCACCAAGTTGGTTGATGTTGGCGCCAGCACGTAGTAGTTCATCAACCACCCTCATCTTGTTGTGCCGAAGAGCCGCTGCTTCTTGACTTGGAGGTTCGTCACCGACTGCAAATGACAATGCCGAGAGACCGGTGGCGTCAGCGGCGTTCACGTCCGCACCAGCGTCGAGTAGTCTCGTGACGATGCTGAGATGCCCGTGACTCGCTGCGAGCATGAGCGCAGTCATTCCGATTTGTGTTGCCTGGTCAACGCGGGCACCGGCCTCGATGAGCTTTTCAACAGCGGATACACTGCCGCGCGCTGCTGCGTGGTACAACGCTGCCATCCCGCCCTTACCAGGATGGTTCACGTCTGCACCGGCACTCAGCAGAATATCCAATATCGCAACCAGTTCATCATCTCGGTCATCTGAGCGTACACTTCCTGCGCAGTCTACTGCCTGGATGAGCGGCGAGTCGCCGTCTCTCGACGTTGCATTCACATCAGCACCACAGTCCAGCAGCTTCTTCACGAGACGGCGATCGCGCTTGAGAAGCACTGCGAACATAAGCGGAGTCAAACCGCTATGACACGCCTGGTTGACGTCCACTCCTTGCTTGATGAGGGTCTCGAGCATAGAGTCACGCTTCGAGAGCACTGCATGCACCACAAGGGAGTGGCCTTTGTCGTCGACGTGGTGGACATTTGCACCCGCGCGTAGCAGCGTATCGATGACGGCCATACAGTCGTGGGGAATGTTGAACCCTGGTGACGCAGACACCTGAATCGGACCGCGATGCGCACCGACCGCATAGAAGAGAGGCGTCGCGCCCGCAGGATCGGAGCCGTTCACATCGGCGCCGGCTGCCAGCATCTTTTCGACCAATTCGAGGTACCCCGCCGTGACCGCCAGCTTCAAAGGAGACAAGGGGGATCTTGGAGTCACGTTGGCGCTTGCTCCCGCACAGAGGAGCTTTTCGACTATGCAAACGTCGCTGTTCAAGACTGCGAACGCCAATACCGATCGTCCGGCTCCGTTCACGTGGTCGACATGAGCCCCCGCACGTAGCAGTGCATCCACGATCGTCTTTTGATCTTCCCGTGCAGCAACGGAAGCGACCACTGGACCTCCGCGGCAGTCGATAGCGTGCATCAGCGGCGACTCGCCGAGCTGGTCGGTTGCGTTCGCGTCGGCTCCAGCTTCAAGCAGCATCGCCACGACCTTCGCGTGGACAAACTTCGCCGCCGCGACGAGAGATGAGTATCCGTGCTTGTTCCTCTGCTCGACATCGGCGCCGTGCCTCAAAAGTGTCTCCACGACTGCTGTGTGACCAGAAAAAGCTGCACCATACAGAGGTGGCGCTTGGTTCTCGCCATGCGTGCAGCTCATGTCGGCGCCATCGCGAAGACAGCGAGCGACCACCTCCACGTCGACGGCCTTTGCGGCCTCGAAGAGCTTGGCGTTGAGACCGTCGTGGTCCATTCTTGGCGTAGGAAGGAGACGCGCGAGTGCCGTCGCCATGCGCTTCGCCCCGCATCCTGCGTGGTGGATGGAGAGCTGCTTCTGGATGTGGGTTCGTGCGGTAGCTTCAGTGGAGCCAGTGAAACGAACCCATCAAGGTCTCAGATATACCGGTATCTGGATAATTTACCGGTATCATGCGAGAAAGTTCGTGCATCAGCAACGCCAAGGAGCGCTTGGTGAGGAGATCATGCGCGCTGTCGTTGCCTGTGGTTACCAACGATCTCGAGAGCGCAGCTCGCTATATCCGTGGCGTTGCCCGTGGCGATGTGCACCGCCAGCTTAATCGAGGCTGAGATGGATCACACAGAGGTCGATCAAGTGCTTCATCCCGCGGATGCCAAGGTCGACGGGTCGGCAGTCCTGAATAGCCCCACTAACGCCTGTGATACGGTGTATCAAACATGGAGGTTGGTGGAGCCGTCGCCCATGGAGACCTCGACTTCATTCAGGAGGCACTGCCGCCCGCTGATCAAAGCTGCCTGGAATGGCTGCGCTGTAGTTGTCGACAGCTCACGAGGAATGCGACCGCTCTGTTTGTGGACGACGAGAGCTTGCGTCCTCTGATAGCAGCAGCCGTGGAAGAGCGCGACAGCATCGTTGGGAACCTGCGTGACGTCCCCCTGAAATTTTTGTGGCCGTGGAGCCGCTGCATCCCAAAACACAAACGCCGTTCGAGCGGCCAAACACACCAGGCAAAAGGCCGTAAGTCGCATCGTTGGCCAAGTCGCCACGCCCTTGGAGACAGACGGGGGGGGGGGGGGGGGGGGGGGGGGGGGGGGGGG
>JAADXN010001068.1:0-11589 GCA_023337875.1 Pythium apleroticum | reverse complement strand
GCGATCGGGATGGACGCGCCTGTCTTCACCAGCTCACTGAGCAGCTTGAATCGGTCGATGCAGTCGTTCAGCGACTTGTCGTCAACTTCGCTGGCGATCGCGACCCAGCGGTCTCGCTTCTCCATCGTCGCTGGGTACTTCTTTAGTGCGTGGTCCAGAGCTCGCTGTTGTTCTGCAGTCCAATCTTCAGGTGATGGGGGTTTTGGTGCGGCAACCACAGGACTCTCTTCAGCAGCAGCGATTTCTTGGTCTGAAAAAACAGAAGATGCGATTGGAGGTGCTCCAATGACTGCAATCGTGAAGCTGACCTTCTTCTTTGGCTCGAGTTTCGTGGGCTTCTTTCCAGCGGCGACTGGTTTGGCGTGGGAGAACTTACAATGCTCGCCATCGCGACACGCGCCCTTCGCAAAGAACTTGCAGGGCTGCTTGGCTTGCTTCTTGGTCTTCGCTCTCTTCATCTTTGCGCCCAGCTTTGCGTCACGTGCTTCCTTCGCCTTGGTTGACTCAATCGCCTGCTTTGACTCAATCGCCTGCTTTGGCTCCTTCGCCTGCTTTGGCTCCTTCGACTCTGTGGTTTCTTTTTCTTTCTTTGACTCCCTTGCCTTCTTGGGCTTCTTGTCCTTCCTCACACCGACTTCCGTGTCCGTTTGCTTCGCCGTCTTCGGCGCCTTCACACGGGTATTCGCAACCGGAGTCACAGTTCGCTCCGCTGTCTCTTTCGTCTCCGTCTTTGCCTCGACCTGCTGGTGCTGCTTCTCCTTCCTCTTTTTCTTCAGTTCTTTCGCTTTCTCGTGCGAAAACTTGCACTTGTCGCCGCTTTTGCACTTGCCTCGCAACAGATACCGACACGCCTTCTGGCTTCGTGGGCCCTCCGCGTCCGTCTTCTCCGCGTCTCGATCAACCGCAGTCTCCACTTCCGTATCAGCAACTGGCTCTGTCTTGACCTCATCTTCTGGTGCAGACACGTGCAGTAATCTCTCGTGGTCGCTCTGCAGCAGCGGCTGCACCGCCGTCTCTAGTTCGCTCATATTGTTCTTGGTATTCGTCGTGCGTGGGGTCTCTCTGTCCGCTTCGGTTGGTGAAGCAAGTGGCGACAATGGAAATGAGCTTTCGACAGAAGATGCCCTTGCGATCTGCGCCTTCAATATGCTAATTCAGTAGACTGACATTGTGGACAGGCGCCGTTAAGTTCGCTTTCAATACAAATGCTAATTCAGTAGGCTTCTTCCCTGCTAAGTTTGACACGACATTCGTGCAAACTTAACTCCGCATAGCTAAGCTAATCAGAAACTAATTAGCTTGATGGCGGACAAGACACGTTTTCTGGCAGCGCTGGGTTGAGATCACGGGACTTGAGCCAAAAGAAGCACGCGAGTATGTGGACGCTACGGCTGCGAGGGTTCAAGGGCAAGTCTGCCACGGTGCAGGTCACTCCAGAGACGACCATGCAAGAGTTCTGCGGTGCGTCCGTAGGCGCTTGTTCGCTCATAGCTTCAGCCTGCTGACGGTGTGCCTCCTTCAGATCTCACAACGCTCCAGTTGGCCATCAAGGGCAAGAACCCCCACTTATACTGTGCGTGTAGATCATCCACGAAGCGCCCGGATGTATAGTTGTATGCGCTTTTGTGTCTGACTTGGTGTCTGTATGCGTGTGTAGTCCGCTATGGTTTTCCGCGTGTCGTCGTCGAGTACTCTCCAACGGACAAGGTCCAAGACAAGTTCGCCAACAACTCCACCATCGTCGTCGACACAACGGCGCCAAGCGCAGAGCCTCGCCAGGCTGTGGCGCGACCACCTGCGCTGAAGCCAGCAGCGCCCGCAGCCAAGGCGAAGCCCAAGGCCAAGGAGCCTGCTCGAACTGGCGGCATCCACACGCTCAATGGCGGCGCTTCACAGAGAGCGAGTGCTGCGAACAAGCGCAAAGACCGCGGCGCGGGTGTGCGACTGGGCGAGTCGCTTGAAGAGGAGAGCGTGGTCGTGGAACCGGCTGCGGAATCGCCCTCTGCACGCAAGTACCGACGCACGCGTGCGGTGCAATTGACGTCGAAGGACGACATTGCCGAGAAGCTCGTGCAGGCGGTCAGCGGCTCATCGAAAGACCGCGTGGGCAAGTTCTTTCGAGCCGCGACCAAGTCTGCGGTCGAGCACCAGTATGAGATGACGCTCGCCAACGCGCGGCTGAACGCCGCTCTCGCCAACAAGTTCGAGATCGTCGAAGTGCCCAAGGCCACCACCTCAGGCACAACGGGTGGAGGCGGCGCTGGCGAGGTCGAGATTCGCGTCAAGTTTAAGGAAAGCGTGCGCAAGTGGAAGGAAGAGACGATGGCGCTGCTGCAGCCTGTGGAGCTGCAGGCCGTCTTGAAGTACGTGCTGATCTCGGGTGGAGAGACGGGCAGAGAGATGCTCAAGCCGTTCAACATGGCGCAGGTCTCGCCTCGGTAAGTGGTTGTGTTTGCCGGAGCTGTTCATCGAAATGTCGGCACTTACTGTTCGTGGTACTGTTTGGCAGTGTGTTTTGGAACATTGCGCGTCTGTACAATGGTGACGTCGCTGCAGGTTTGGCTGAGCTGGTGCCTGACGAGGACTGGTCGTTCTTGGACACGCGTACGCGCGTCATGTCGAAGAAGGCGATGGAAGCAAAAGCCAACGAAGAGGTTTACAAGCGCTGGAAGAAGAACGGCACGCCCAGTGGTACGCCTGCGCCATCGGCAGTCCCAGGCCTTGCTGTCGACGCGCCAAGAGCGCAAGCTGCTCGGGCGACACGAGCCGCAGGGGCTCGGGCGACACGAGCCGCAGGGGCTCGGGAAGTGATCTCAGTCGATTCGGACGACGACGACGCTGATCAAGAGGAGAAGGCAGAGGCTACTGAGCAACAGCAAATGCAGTCGGCCTTGGCGTACGCAGAGCAGTCGGACAAGCGGTCGCTCCGTGAAGCAATGGCGCGTGCAGCCGCCGGCCGAGTGGAAGCGAGAGCGCGGGCCGAAGCGCTGACCTCTGCCTTCCGCGAGAACAAGAGTGGGGCTGATCAAGAGTCTGCCAGTGTGGCTGTGCATTCCACCAATGATGCAGAAGAGACTGAGTTGGAAGACGAGGATGGCGACCAAGACGAGGACGAGGATATCGAAAAGACCACGACGATCTACTGCGATGCGTGTAACAAGGCACGGATCCTGTCACTTCCGGAGGCGGAGTCTGTCGGAGCCGATGGCACCGATGGCGACCAGTGGACGTGTGCTCGACTGGCGAGTATTAATCGTGACGGTTCTTGTGAGGCACTCGACGATGAGCTCGTGCAGATGGCAGGCGAGAAGCTTGCTGGGGTTCTGCAGCAGCAAGCCAAGATCCGCACCCGCCAGGAGCTAGCGAACACAACTATGGCGACAGCTCCGCGGCAGTTAGCGCATCCGTTGGACTCGAACTACACTGAGATCAAGACCAAGCTGGAGGAACTGATCGAAGAAGCGCGACTGGACGAAGTGAACGATGCCATGGCCGAGATCGTCGGTGGAAACGCCAAGCTGATCGGCCTTTTGGAGCTGCAGAAGCTCGGCACACCCGCGGATTTGGTGGAGACGCCCGCCGATCTCATTGTATCGGCACTTGCCTCCCGCAAGAAGACTGTGAGCTTGGAGACGGTCGTCGCCTGGCAGGCACAAGCCCGAGAGAAGATGACAAGCTGTCCGTGGATGGGCGAGTGGCGCACGATCTAAAAGGACTGCCCACAGTAACGAAAGAGAGGCTGCAAGAAGGTCGTTTTTGTGTTTGTAGGGTTTTCTGTTCAACTATCGAAAAAAACAGCTCGCGGGCTCCTCGCGCTGTGCCTGGGAGGAGCTCAGCATCTCTTCTTACCCTTCGAAGAAAGACTGCACCTAGACTGCGCCGCTGGCTTCAAACGTCTCATTCTATACACGTGTGGCCACGCCACCAGCACGGCAGCGACTCCAGCTCCAAAAGCCTCGTTTGCTTTGAGCGCCACTCCACGTCGTCTCTGTCCGTCTAGTCGATCTTGATCGACGCGTAGATCTTGCGCGTGAACCACAAGCACGCGAAGTAGCCGATGGTGCCCGTGAGGAAGAAGAACGTGAGCGAGATCATGGCCATGTAGCCGAAGTACAGCAGGCCCGAGACAAACGCCGTGATGTTGAGCTTCGTGAAGAAGTACAGGAACGAGTACAGGAACAGGTAGACCGCCGCCGAGCCTGACGTGAGGAACGATCGCCACCACCAGCGGTAGTCCTCGGCGCACAACTGGAAGTAACACATCACGATCGTGACTTCGGCACAGGTCGCGACCAGGATGATGAGCACGATGAACAGGAAGCCGAACACGTAGTAGATCTGGTGAAGCCACAGCGCCGACATGATGAAGAAGAGCTCAATGAAGACAGCACCGAAAGGAAGGATACCGCCGACAAGGATGCTGAACGGCGACGACAAGTACCAGACCTGCTCCGGCACCTGGCGAGCGATCTGGTTCGTGCGAACTGGGTGCTCAATCTGTGGGGCCTTGAAGCCGAAGTAGCTGCCGAGGAAGACGAGCGGCACCGAGATCCCGAACCACAGCACGAGCAGCGCAAAGAGCGTGCCGAATGGCACGGCCTGCGACGACGCCTTGCTCCAGAGGAACAGGTTGAGGATGAAGAACACGCCGAAGAGCATGCCCGGGTACAGCACGGCCGTGAGAATCGTGTTGTACTTCCAGTCCTTGCCGTTGAACATCTTGTACGTGCGCGAGGAGTAGTAGCCGGCGAAGCTGCCCATGAACACAAACAGCAGCAGCAGCGTCGTGAGCAGCGAGCCACGGTTCGCAGGCGAGAGCAGACCGAGCAGCGCGATCACCATGGTCGTCGCGCTCATGCAGCACACCTGCACGCCCGTGCCGACAAACACCGAGAACAGCAGCGGCGAGTACTGTGGTGGACGGAACACGTCACCGTGGACCAGCTTCCAGCCACTCTCCTCCTGGGCCTCCTCCGTGGTCTGCACTTCGTTGTAACGCGCGATATCGCGGTGCAGCGTGCGCAGCATGATCATGGCGATCATACCCGTGAGGAAGAGCACGATCATGAGCGAGTTGATGATCGAGAACCAGTGGATCTTGTCGTTCGACGTCTTGGAGCTGATGATACGGTCCCAACGCTCTTCCCACAGAATGTCCGACGGCTGGAACTGCACGTCGTACGTGAACAGCACCGTGTTGGGCTTCGCAGGGTCGAGGTACTGGTGGTTGTTGACCGCCACTTCCTCAATGTTGACAAACTTGCCGCAGGTCTTCGTCTCGAGCTCCTGGCCGGCCAGCGGCTCGTTCTCAAAGTCGTGCTTGATGGACGTTGGCACGACCTCAAAGCCGACGACGCGGAACTTGGACTTGGTGTCGTCCTCCACGTACGGGTCCTTGTTCGTGAGGATGATGATGCGCACGTGGTTGTAGAGGAAGTAGCGGCCCTGGGCGTCCGTTTCGCCCACCGGGAAGCCGCGCTTGTACGAGCCAAGCTGCTGCTCCGCCGGGTCACGGTACAGCACGGGCAGGTTGTCCACGACCCACTGCACGTAGTACTCGTCCTTGATCATGTCGATAAACTTCTCCGTGTCCTTCTGCGTGTACGTCATGGGCTTGCACAGCACCTGGCACCGCGAGTTCTTCTGCATCTTGAGCACGTACAGCGAGTCCATGATCGAGTCGCCCGACATGATCTCGCCGAGGTTCTCCGACTCCTCGTTGATCGACGCAGGGCGGCAGAACGGCAGGTAGTAGTACTCGTACGGCACGAGCGTCTTGGTTGACGTGATCTTGTTCACATTGAGCGCGAGCTTCTCGCCCTCGGCCCACGATTCCGGCGCGACGCCGGGCACGTAGAACGCGGCTTCCGTCGTAGGCGCGTAGCTCGTCAGAGCGGCCAGCGCCGTGGCGGCGGCGGCCCACAGCAGCGAGCGCGTCCCCACCATTCTCGTCTATCAATCGGTAGAAATGAAGTCCAGAGACAGAGAGAGCAAGTGCGTGTGACTGGGGATGGATGTGATCTCCTAGGGTCCGAGGGAAAGGGGGGAGACGACAGAGTTGGGGGTTACCCGTCTAACTGAATCGTTCCCCTTCGTTATCGCATACTGAACCACGTGTCCACGTGGTGCTTCGGATTTTTACAAAACTGGACTCTCCGAGTGATGGTCACTGTGTTGCCCTGTTAAAGTAGATGATCGACTTGCAGAGGCATGATCCGGTAAGATAACCGAGGCAGGCCGGCTATCATCAGAACGCCAACGCCCTGGCAGGCAACCGACGGGAAACGCGTGGGATCAGACACCAAGGCGACCAATCTTCGCGCGCCGGCTGCGGAGGAACGCCGCTGGATACGAGCCTTACGCCTGCGTGTGCGTCTGCGTGGGCGTCTAGAGCGCTGTGCGTGCGTGTCTCGTCGAGGGGCGGTCGCTAGAAGCCGAGGATCACGTCCGTGAGTGGGGGCGTTGATGCTGCTAACCGTGACGACGGCAGCCGTGTAATTCAGCATCTTCCCAGCCAAACGCCAAGACACGGAGACGCGAGAATGCAAGTGAACGTAGTGGCTGAGGCGCTGCATCAGCTGTACAGCCCGCAGAGCACGCCGCGCGTGCGGCGCCGCGCCGATTCGCTGCTGCAGCAGTTCCAGCGGTCGCCGGAAGCCACGCCGACGGCGCTGCAAGTGCTCCAAACGCCTATTCCAGTGGACGAAACAGACGCCACGAGAATTGGGCTGCTCAAGGCCGAGCGCATGTTCGCGGCGTCGACGCTGTACTTCACGGTGGCGTCCTACTCACGCAAGTACAAGCTCGAGGAGTCGGCCCAGTGGACGGAGGCCGAGCGCCAGCAGCACGAGCTGGTGACCAAGGAGTTTGGACAGCTATGCCAGCAAGTGTGGGACGTGCTCACGGGTCCCAACGCAGCGGTGGAAGAGTTCAACGTGCAGACAAACCTCGCACTCACCGTGGCCGTCATTCTGCTGCGTTTCCACGAACAACACAGCGAATCGAGCTTCGTGACGGCCGTCGAGTGGCTCGTGAGCAACCAGCAGCGTCCGATGGTGGAAGGATTGGCGTGCAACGTGACGAACTTTGCCATTCTGCTCACGCTCAAGCTCATTCCAGAAGAAGTCGACAACAAGCGCGTCAAATTTAGCAAGATGAAGCGTGTTGAGTGTGAGCTGCTGGTCCAACAGGCGGCGCCGCACGTCGTCCAGAACGTTTTGCCGACGATCGCGAAGGCGATTGATGCGAATGAGAGCCAGGCACGGTTACGAGGTCTGCTGCTGCAATGTATCGCGAGCTGGGTCGAGTATGGCAACGTGCCTGTCAGTCTGCTGCTCGAGAGCGGCTTGTTGAGCCGCGCCTTCCGAGAAACGCTGACGCCCGTGTACGTGGACGACGCGTTTGAAGTGGTTCGAGAAGTCGTACGCGCCTGCCACAGCGACACACAGGAGCCACTGATGGTGTACGTGATGACCGAATTCATTCAACTGGGCAAGCACATCCGCCAGCGACTGGCCGATGGCGCGGCTCAGGACGTCTCGTTCCTGCTGAGGAGCTGCGCGGTTGCGATCAGCGAGTGTGGCCAGGCGTTCATCACGCACTTTGTCGAGCGGACGGTGGATGCCTCCAGTGCCGCGCTAGTGTTCGAGTTCCTGGATACAGTGCTGTTCTTCACGAGTATGAACGACATCACCATCTCGAACGAAACGATGGACTTCTGGGTCGACTTCCGCCAGTACATCTCCGGCAAGCACGAGGCCCGAATTCAAGACTACGAGTTGTTCATCTCGCGTCTCTTGGGTATCCTCGTGGAGCGAACGCAGATCCCAGACGACTTCGAGGCACTTTCGGCTGGTGTTAAAGAGCAGTTCGGCATCTACCGAAACGACGTTCGTGCTGTGTTCCGATCGCTTGCGACCGTTAGTGCGCGCAGTGAAGACCGATTCATCGTGGATGCGATCCACGCCATCTTGCACCAGTACGAGCGGCTGGACGCAGGAGAAACGGATGCGTCGTGGTGGCAGAAGACTGAGGTGTACGTGCATGCGCTCAGTGCGTTGTCCAAGTCTCTGAGGGAAGACGATCTCTCGCTTGTTCCACGTTTGTTCGAGTATTTATCGCGCGACCAGTCCATGCATCGTGCTCTACAGCGCACGGCCACCATCTTTCTGGGTGTCGCGGCCCACTGGTTCGCAAGGAACCCTTCATTTATTGATGAGTACGCGTTCAAGATCCTCTCCAAAAGTTTGGACATGAGTGCGAGCAATTCGCATTATCCATTCAAAGCGCGTGATGCGGAAGACCACGTTGGCGCAGTTGCTTTGCGTAAGCTCGCGACGCGTTGCGGTGTGCACATGTTCAATCCGCTGTGGATGGAATCGATTCTCCAACTGTATCGAGCGAATCTGTCCGCTCCAAGACAAAAGGCTGGTCTCGTCGACGACAGTGTCAAGCTCATCGTGGAATCCGTTGCGCTCGTCGTGGCGAAGGTGCCGTACAAGGACGCCATGCCAGTTGTGGATCAGCTATGTGCGGTCATGTTCGAGCAGCTCGTGGCTCGCTTTGGTGCGATGAACCCCGACGACGACGACACTGTCGAGTATTTGTCTGCTATCCTGGATCACCTGTACGTGCTTGCGACGCAGATACCGCCGCAGATCAATCAAGATGTGCCACATCCAGTGCTGACAGTCCTGCAGAAGCACTGGGGTATCATGGAGGGTATCCTGCGAGCCTTTGGCTCCAACGAAGACGTGATGGACAAGTTCTGCGGCGTGCTTGTGGGTCTCTTCACCAACATTCGGTTCCAAGCGCTCGACCTAGCTGGAGCTATCATGCCGCATCTTCTGGAGCAGTTTGCACGAACCCACGACGGCAACTTCCTGAAGGTCATCAAGGGTGTCATCGCGTGTGCAGGTGACGATGAAGAAACGATGGCGAGCCTCACGCGCGTCTTTGTGATCGTCGTGGAGACGGCGCTGAGCAAGATCGCGGGCAGTGCGAGTGTCGACGACAATCCTGCTCTCGTCGTCTCAGTGTTTGACTTGGTCAGTGCGTGTGGAAGCACTCGGCCAATCATCTTGGTGCAGTCGAACCAGTTCGAATCGCTGCTTGCGCTCATTCTTCACTCGTTGAAGGCGCAGACGCCGGAGGTGTGTTCCGCGACGCTGGACCTACTGAAGGAGATTGGTTCGTGGTACGGCGAGATCCAGCGCACACCTGTGGAGCTGCTGCAAACGGGAGAGCTGAACGACAAGATGAAGCTTCACCACCTTATCCAGTCGCTTTTCTTTGAGAAGGATCTCCAGTACCACTTGCTGGTCGCGCTCTTCCAAGCTGCGGGTGGAAGCATGCCTCCAAGCCAGATCGATAACATCGCCGAGGTCGTACGCTCGTGCTGGACATACTTTGGTCGACCGCGCAGCGAGGAGCTCATTCTGCGTCTGCTCGCCGACGACGGGTTCTTGGGCACGCAAGTTACCCCGCGCACGCGCGGAGACTTTGCGGCCACGATCTCACGGCCGGAATGCATCGACAACTCGCGCAAGTTCCGTCGTGTGCTAAGCTCGTTCTGCGATCACTTCCGCAAGTGTCTTAACGGTAGCGGAAGTGCAGCAGCGGCCGCAGCACCTGCCGGCATCATGTCGTGAGCGAAGACCCCCTCACATACTCACATCCAATGGTCCAAACAAAAGGGGACAATTCACAAACGCCGTAATGAAGAAATGGAAAACCACAACTGACTATTCCACGCCGCCTTGCATGCTGTTCCGTCCTTGCCACCAGAGTTTGTTGCTCACAGGAATGGACTGCCGACGTCAGTCCACGTGCTCTTGTTGTTGTCCGTGATGACCGTGAACAAGTGGCCGCTGGTGGGGCGTTCGCGTGGCGACGTCTCCGACCACTCGAGGATCTTGCCGCCGATCTCGTCAGGCGTCGTCCACGTGGAGAAGTCGGCGTCGCCCATGTACATGCGGTTCATTGGCGTGTCGATCGTCAGCGGGAGCACGCCAAGGGCCGTCGCGTCCGTCGGAAGCGACTCACTGCACAGACAGCAACACAGCCTGAGCGAAGCACCCAATAGATCCATAGAAGCAGGACGTACACAGAGCTGGCGATCAACTGGTGCGTCGCGGCCTTGCTGATGCCGTACGAGACCATGCCAGGCGTGGCTATGGGTGGAATACACAGAGATCACGTCAGGAACGGCAGCCCGATGGAGTTCACGAAGGCAACGAACCTTTCAACGCGGCGGCAGCGCCGGTGAGGACGAGGAGGCCGCCATCGGAGAGCGTGTGGCTCGCGAGGTACGCGGCTGGTCGTAAAAGAGTATTAGACGAAGGGCTACGCCGCGTGATCCGCTGCAGGACGTACCCAGAAGAGCGGACTCGGTGTTCTTGCTGTTCATCTCGGCGAAGTTGACGAGCGACTCATCGTCCTTGATAGAACCGCCTGGAGGCAAAAACACCACAAACCATCAGTAGCCGCACGACAAAGCGTCAGCTGCACCCAGCAAATACGCACCCGCCCAGCCACCGGCCGTGCACACCACCGCGTCTACCTTGCCGAACCTGTTGAATCCCATAGCGGTCAGTGATTCCGTCTCCTCCTTTCCTACCACCACGGCATCCTCACGTCTTCTTGACGTGCTCCAGCACCGTTGACGCCTGCACGAGCGTGTTTTGCTTGGTCTTGTCGAACACAAACGACGCCGTGCTGTCATTGTTCTTCCTGCAGATTCGTCGCAATTGGGATCGTCAGCGGCTCATATTCACCACCAGACCATCAGCAAACCGCCGGCTTCCACGCACGTGAAGTCGACGGACAGCGCCTGCCACGAGGAGCGCGTGAAGCGTGAGATCACGCCGCGGCCGAGCGCGCCAGCGCCGCCAATCACCACCAATCGCTTCGCCATTATTCTGTCGTCGAGTTCACTCGCTTGATCGCCTGTAGACGGATGACTCCCATGGAGCTTCTTGAACTTGGAGCCCCATTACCTGTATTGTATGATACAGACGATGCAATAATAGAGGTAAATGGCTTGATGTGACGGCAAGTGGATGCTTTATTCACAGGAGGCTGTAATACTGCAGTTGAATGAATTACTCGTGAGGCGCGAGCGATCTCAAGTGGAGCCCGACTTCGTGGCGGCTCTTCTCCTTGTCCTTGAGCTCGTCTGCCCATGAAACATGGCGTTTTCCCACACGACGCGTGAGTACGACCGATACGCGCGTACAATACCCAGGATATTCATGTACTTAGCAGACGTACTTCGCTTCGTCTTGACGATCACATCACGCTTCTCCACGAAAAACACGTTCGCGCGCTTCACACACGTCGTCTACAGCCATCATCCAAATCCATCGGCGTCAGAAACACCGTAATCCGACCGCAACGATGCCGCTGAGTAAGTGCGACTCAGGAGCACTATGCTCAACATCTCATATCCATCTTGCGACTCACTCTCTTGGGGCGCACGGTGTCAAGCTCGGCCATCGCAACCTTGAGCTCCTTGATCTACAGCGAACCCAATGCACGTGAGTCCGGGGGGGGGGGGGGGGGGGGGGGGGGGGGGGGGGGGGGGGGGGG
>JAADXN010001067.1:0-11593 GCA_023337875.1 Pythium apleroticum | reverse complement strand
AAGTGCGCAGTCAGATCTATTCGTGTCTTCCCACTCTCCTTCTTCTTGTCGGTTGTAGCCAGAGCCCGACAGAGGCCAGACCACGCGTATGTGTGTGGGTGTTATCTATTTGTGGAGGGAGGTGCTTTAGAATCTGGGCGTTGAAGTAAACCGAATCTGAGCAAACAGGGGTGGTAACGACACCGGGGCCAGGTTAACCATTGTGGCCGTGTCGTCTAACCACTTCAGGCGTAAAGTTAATTAACCCCCTGACGCCCACATGTTGTATCATGCAACATGTCGAAACATGTTGTATCATGCAGTCCGCCAAAAACAGATGAAACCTGTGCAGACTTCAAAGCCCGATAAAACGAAAAGCACGCACCCTATCAGCTAGGTTCCGCAGGCGAAGCCGAGGAATAGGGTCGACACATACCCCCTCGGCTCCGCAGGCCGTAAGGCCGAGGACTAGGGTCGAACACACACCTCCTAAAGGGTCCCTTGGGGGTGAGGCGAGGTTGTGTTGAAGACAAACAGCTGTTTCTGCACAGTTTTCATCCGTTTTTGCATAAAAGAGCCAAATCTGCACAGGTTTCATCCTTTTTTACCGACTGCACAGAAGTCATCCTTCATCTGCTCAGAATTAGATGATGTAGCACGAGTAGCCCGCTCGCGCCCAGTACGGAGCGCCTTGTGCATCGATTCCAGCGAACGCCGACTGGAGAGGTACGAGGTCAGCTAGAACCAACACTACAGTGCACGACAGGGGTGTCGCTAGCACGACGGCGAGTGCTCGAAGGGTGCGGATCTCTCGTTCCTAGCGCACCAATGCGAGAAGCCGATCAATTGAGTACCGACCGTGGAGTTCAACTTGGACAGATTGTCACGCAACGAACAGCTTTCGCAACGCACACGGACCCTACGGGTTCCGCTCTCATTTAAAGGTCAATCCAATTGTCAAAAAAAAAAAGCTTTCGCAACGCACGGACCATGGCGTGCAGACTTGAAGTGGTTGGAGTCTCTCAGGTGGTGGTGGTCTTAGCGGTGGCGGTGGCGGTGGTGGTGGTGGTTGCCTGCAGTCGTCGTAGTCTGTGGGGTAGCGAGAAACGCGTCTAATGAATGTGAGACTGCCGACTACAACGTCAGATCTATTCTTGCAATCCACACTTCGTGGTCAAGTCGTGCCATACCACACAAGATCCATTGGTTAGAATCTGAAACTGCTTCAACTAAGAGCTACTCATCATCGCATCATCGCATCGTACCGCTAGTGGTGGCCGCCCTTACCGTCCTTCAGACTCCAGTGGTTCGGTCGTCGCCCTTCGTTGCGGATCTTTCGGTCTGCGCGCTGAAGAACCTCCAGCTTTACCTTCCACTCCTGGGCCAAGTCCAAGTCGTTCGCGGCCAGGTACACCAAGTCTTCACGCTTCACCGAGTCAGACTCGAGCACCTTCGACTGCTCGAGTGGGACCACGAAGCCACTTGGCTCTCGCCCAAACGTCCAGTACGGCTTGTCGTCGAAGCTCAAACCGTCAAGCCACGAACCGCTCACAGCCGAGATCTCGCTCTGGGTCTTGCCGTCTATGATGACACCACGCACGTAGTCTGACGGCGTCGCGGAGGACGAAAACATACCGCCCATGCCCTTCTTTTCGTCCGGATTGAACTTGAGATCGCACACGAGTCGGTTCTTGCGATCTTCAAAGTGAATCGACCCCAGCATGTCGACCGTGCGGTCTCCCCAAAGGAAGCCACCGCTTTGCATCTGCGGCAAGTGGTACGTGATGACCGTGCCGTCGCTGAAGCAAACGCGGATGGGTCCGGCGTTGTTCTGGATGAACGCGCTCGACTTCATGCTGAACGACGGCGGGTTCCACACGACGTGGCCGTTGATCGAGTACTTCTTGCCCAACAATTCGAAGTTTGTGATCGGCGGGTGGTGGCTCGTGTGCTCACAGAACACTTCCGTGCCGTCGTTGAGCAGCGTCTGATACGTCTCGCCAAGGATGGGGTTGAATGGCTTCATCTGACCAGCGCCGTGGTGGATGCCGGCGACTGCGTAGGCCATCACATACTTGAATCTCTCCAGTGGGTCGGTCTGGTCCGCAGCCACGTTCAGGAACGTCGGTCCATACAGGAACAGATCCACGATTCGCTCCAAGTTGGTCCGCGGTTCGAAAATTCGGACGGGAAGCGACAATCCAACCATGCCCTTGCCCTCCAGGAGAGCGCCACTGGCAGACTTGAGCACGTCCTTGAGCACGCCAGCTTGCTTCTTCGCGACTTCTTTGTCCGTCAGCTTTAGTCCTCCTGCTGGCAGGCGGGCCATACCCTTGACGTAGTCACTTGGGTGGAACGCGCCAGCGTGGGGCTGGGCGAAACGGCTCTGGGTTTGTTCAGTCTCCTGGAAACCTCCTCCCACTTCGCTCTCGTCAGCGCTGTCACCGTCATCGATGAGCTGTGCAACGGAGAGCTGCGACTGGTTCACGTGTTCTGCCAAAACGGCCAGACTGTCCAGGCGCTGCAACATAAACTCCCGCTTCGAGGCTGGAGAAAGCCAACCCTTGGCGTCCACATCCGTCACAAACGTAACGAGCGTGCGGCCACCATCCAGTGGCTCAAGCAGCCACCCGCCGAGGCCTTGGTGGGCGCGAATCACGCCTGGGACCTCGGGTTTGCGCTCGTTGGACACCGACTTCTCCAGCACGGCGATCACTGCTTGGCCTCGGTTGTTGTTGTTGGAGCCGCTGCGCTCATCTTCGTCGTCATCTTCGTCGTCGTCACCGAACGCGCTTGAGACAGCGGCTTTGTTCTTTCGGATCTGGCGCAGCAGTAAAAGATCGCGAGGCGCACACACAGAGCTGTAGTCCACAGTGTTCAGCACAGCCGCGATGAGCGCCATCAGCGCCATGCTGTGCAGCGTCGTGGCCCACGATGACGCCGATATGCCGCCCAGCAACGCGCCGGCAGCAGCAGCCAACGGCGGTGCGACGAACGGCTTGGTGCCCTTGATCTGCAGCAGTCCCTTGGTCAGATACACCAACTCGGTCGTCTCGTCAAACTTGGCGACGTGTGTGGCCGTGGGAAACTGCGTGTCCCAGTCCGCGCGCTTATGGTGGTCGCTGATGAAGAACAGCGCGACTTCCGACGGCACGGAGAGCACGACGCTGCCACGCGCGAGCCACTTGGCGCCATGCATCCCCACGCTCTTGATCACTCCGTTCGAGGCGCCCATGGGGCTGAAGACGACGGGCGACGGCGTGCGCTTTTCCGACGCCCCGCCCAGCAGCGACCGCAGCAGCTCCATGTCCTTCGCCAGTTCGTTTTCCATCGCGACGCTGGTCGTCGCGTGTGTCGGTCGGCTTCCTGGCAGAGCTGCTGGTCTTGCTGGCGTCTCAATGGAAGCCGAAGACCCAGCGGAGACTTGAAGTGGCACAGCGCTGGCAGCAGAGCCAGCCGCCACCGTCGATGGTGTCGCGTTGTTCGAGGTGGAGCTGCTGGGCGCTGACACGACGCGCGTGGCACGCTTCTCCTGGCTGGCTGCTGGCCGACTGGTGCCACTGCTGCCACCGCCCACGTTGAGCTGCGGCTGACTCGCGAGTCGCACACGTCGCTCCTGCGCGATCCGCGCGATGCAGTTCCGCAGCACATCGAGCCACTCGGTCGCGACCGCCGCGTCTTCGCTCGTGAGGCAGTACAGCGTGCCCGTGGCGCTGTCCGTGAGGTGGATGCGCGTTGAGTTCCACGTTTCGCTGCGGCCGCCGTCCTCCACAGTGCAGTACTTGAGCTCCATGACCATACTGGGCCGCGAATCGCGGCGACTGCTGTAGTAGCTGAGCGCGCGGCCGTCGCACACGAACCAGCGCTGCTTCCAGCCCTTGAGCATCTGCCCTTTCTTCTGGAGAGGCCCTTCTTTCATGTACGTGGGGTTAAAATTCGGCAACGAGTCCAGCGGCGGACGCCGCGCGTCGCCCTAAATACGAGACGGAGGGAGATGATTAGCACATGGACGGATAGTGCAGACACTGCGCTGTCTATCAAGCGACGAAGGAGGACATACCTCTCCCTGGGTGAGGTCATGCAGCGCCTGCATGGTGTGTGGATGGAGTCGCGTTCTCTCTTCCTCTGGTCGCTGATCTTCTGGGATTGTTTCAGCACGTTTCAGCTTCACCATGGAGGGGACTTACTACCGGTATACATACCGGTATAACACAGTCACGGTAAATTACGGGCTAAAGTATTTTACAAGAGACTAAGACCGACCCACTGAGACAAGCTAAGCTAGGCTAATTCATCCATGTAAGTTCGAGGAGAGCGCAGCGAAAATCAACGACGGCGAGGTCACCAGTATCCACTACCGTGTACCGGTAGTTCGGGAGAGTGCCAATGACGAGTCGCGGGAGTTGGGTTTGAGCACAAGATCTGGAGAGCCGTCGACTCCACGGCAAGCCCGATATCAATTGGTGCCGTGGGCCAACTAGTGGGGTCCTTTGAAAGGACGTGATGGAACCGTCGTGGCGCTTGAAGTCTGCGTCGTTTCCCAATGGGTCGCTGTGCACGCCACTCGAGCAGTTGAGGTTTCAACTTCAATGTTCTTGATGGCTGCGACGGGGTTCCCGGCATACAAAAATCAAGTCAGATTCTTTTTTCTCCACAACTTCCCACCTGCGGAGACCCATCATTGGCTGAGGATGTCGAGTCACGATGAACGCGTCATGTGGGCTTGAAAACGAGTGCCTCGTCCTGGAGTCGTCGAAGTCAATGCACGATATGAGCTGGATCTCAGTTGTGGACCTCTTGCCTCGACCATTCATTTGGTCTCACGTGACCTTACATCAGAGCTGGGGAGTGAGTCCTTCGTCGGCATGGACGAGGGAATTTTTCGAATGTCTGACATTCCGTGGCTCGGATTGGTTGGATTTAAGCGTACTGAACTAAGAGGATCTGATCCTTGGAACATTCCTCGTGTTGGCGCAACACCCCAGCAAGAACGTCAGACGGGTTAGGGTTCTTGTAATGCTATTTTTATCATAGGGTCAAGGGTTTGGAACTGGGCAACCGGGGTGGTTGGTCTATCGAGTCAGATTTGGATTTTAGACGTGGTGTCGCTGGTGTTGGAAACGCGGACGCTGCGTCAGTCTAAACTCCAGCCCGCTGACCGCGTCTATCGATCGTGCCTGTTATCTTCAGATCCAGATTTGCTGTCGAGGTGGCACCACGTCCTCGAAATCCACAGAATCCAGCGAAATCCAGGGATTCGTTCTGGGCGTCGGAACCGAAATGCTGTCCGCCCTCCACCAACGCAGTGGATACGCCACAGCGTTCACGGTGGATCCACTCGCCATGGAAGCCTTCGAAATCGACCAGCGCCGCCTGAGCTCGAGCTGCTACGTGCCCAAGACGCTGCGAAGAAGCGTCGATGGCGACGCCCACAGCGGCAGCGGCAGCAACAGCGACAGCGCTACGCATAGCTGCTCCGATGCCGCGTCGACGCGGTCGCCTGCGAGCTTCCACAACAACCGGCCGGCCAAGAAACTCTCGATCAACGACAAGCTGCGCAGCGTCATGGGCGACGCCATCACAGAAGAAGAGCTGCTGCACAAGTTCACCTTCGGGCGTCTGCTGGGCAGCGGCGCGACCGCCAAGGTGTACAGCGCAATAGACAACGCGACGGGTGTCGAGGTGGCCATAAAGGTGTTTGACAAGGCCTCGATGATCGAAGTGCGGCGGTCGATGGTCGCGGACGGCGCGTTCGTGAAGGAGAAGGCCGTGCACCGCGTGCGCCGCCGCCTGCAGAAGATCCTGTCGGAGCTCGAGATCTCCAGGTCGCTCGACCACCCAAACATCATCAAGTATCTCGGCGCGTACGAGACGTCGCACCGCCTGTGCATCGTTCACGAGCTCGTGGACGGGTGCGACTTGCTCGAGCACCTCCTCACCCACGGCAAGATGGGCGAGCACCAAGCCGCCAAGGTCTTCCATCAACTGTTGCAAGCGCTGCAGTATTGCCACTCGCGACACATTTACCATCGCGATCTCAAATTGGAAAAGTACGTACAGTACGCCCTCCCATCCACCCATTCATGATGACTTGGCTACAGAAACTGACGGAATTGGTAATGTGTGTATTGACAGCGTGTTGCTCACCAAGGACATGCGCGTCAAGCTCATCGACTTTGGTCTTTCGGAGATCGTAATGCCCGGAGAGACGCTCAAGACCATTTGCGGAACGCCTCTGTATTGCAGTCCGGAAGTGCTCTTCCTGCACTCGTCGACGCGAGAGATCGGCTTCTTCGGCGGCCCTGCGGACGTGTGGAGTGTCGGCATCTTGATCTTTGCACTGCTCACGGGCTGTGCGCCCTTCGACGATTCCAACTTCACCAAGCTTCGCCACGACGTGCACCGAAACCGCATCGCGTACCCGAGCTATCTCTCTAATGAAGCCAAGGGCCTGCTCAAGCTGCTGCTGATCTTCGACCCGCACATGCGACCGACTGTGGCCGACATCCTCGAGTACCCGTGGATCCAGCGTGGAGGTATCAACCCAATGTCGCCTCTGGCGTCGCCCGCGGCAGCCAAGACCCGCTCGCTCTCAGGGATCAGCGACCGCGGCACGGAAACGACCGCCAGCTCCAGCAGCAGCTTCGATGAAGACGGTGAGGCGTCGGAGACGCTGGGGAAGATCGCTGAGGAGCCCCACGACCGCCATGAAAAGCAGGCGCTGGCCACGCATCTCTCTTGTCTCGAACGCGAACTCGAGCACCTTCTCGCCACGAGCCTCTGAGCCTTCTTAGCAATCGACCTACCAGGGACCCTCCTCCCTGCAACGACCTACTACCAGATCATTCATTTACATATTTATCCAAACTTCAACCATGATAAACGCCATTGCAACACGACAGAGTACTATATATTCAATCGATCAAATCTTAGGGCCATGCATGCATTTACCCCGCTGGCTGGGCCGGCGTGGCCACGCGCACGGCGCTCCGTGCCTGCTCGGCTCTGCGCTGCAGCTCCACCGCCCGTCGCTGGGCGTCCGCGGCCTTCCGTGCAGCGGCCTCTTTCCGCTCCCGCGCGGCGATCTTCTCCTGCTCCAGCGCCATCATCGTCTGCTGCGCATGGCGTTGCCGTGCCTCTTCTTCCACCGACAGCTCGTGTTCGATCTGCAGGCGCGACTTCTGGCGCACGACCGACGCCGCCTCGATGGCCTTGCGGCGGTAAGCCTCGGCTTTCTCGCGGGCCTCTTGGGCCTTGCGCTCAGCCTCTTCGCGTCGGCGGATCGCCTCTTCCTTGCGCTGCTGCACCTCTCGCAGCGACCGCTCCTGCGCGTTCTTGGCCTCAATTTCTTCGCGCTCCAGCTCCCGCTCGACGCGCTGGTACGACTTTTCTTCCAACTGCTTCGCCGCCAGCTTGACCTTGTCGCTCATCTGCGCGGCACGCGTCTTGGCTTCGATCACTTTCTGCATGGCTTCGCGCTTCTTGCGCTCGGCTTCTTCACGTCGCAGCCGCAGCCTCTCCAGCTCGGCCGCGCGCTCTGAAGTCTTGGCTGCCATCTCCTGCTCATACGCCGCCACGGCGCGGTTCTTCTCATTGTACTCGAGCAGCGACGCCGCGCACACCGCGTCAATGAGCTTCTGCTCGGCCACGCGCTCGGCTTCTTCGCGGACTCGACGTGCCTCCCACATCATATCCACGGAACTGTTCAGACGGTCGTACGGGTTCGGAGCTGCCGCGTCCGTGGCCACTTCGCGAGTGGACGCGTGCGCGGGCGACTCAGGCGGCGTGGGCGTCGGACTGGGCGCGAGGGGCGCGTCTCGCGCATGCTCGTCACGCGCAGCGGCGTCGTCGATGGGCGCCGACGCCTCCCACGATTGGTTGTTCATGCGCTCCATCTGGGACCACGAGGTAAAGGCGGCAGACAGGAGGCGGATGCAGGAATGGACTGAGGAACGGAGAGGCAGAGACCCACGTAGAGGACGCTGTCGGGTAGAGCGATGGAGAGATGGAGAGAGAGAGAGATCCAGAGAGATGCGCGCGGAAGGCGTCTTCGTGGCGAATGCGAGCGGCAATGCGTCCGGAGAAATGGAAGTCAGGAAGCTGGACGGCATAACGGCTACTTGAATAGAGCGCGGTGGACAGTGAGCTCAATGGGTGTGGCGATCGAATATGCAATGGTATGCATTATAAGAGGCATTTTGTTCTCGATCATACCTCGAAGTACAAACAAATGAAATCAGTATGAAAAGGGTTTGTGCTAAAAGGATTCCAGGTGCAATCTGGAATGTCCAACGGGAGGAGCGCTGTGGATCGCTTGAATAGAGCGCCGCTTTCGGAAAAAATTGCCTGCGACAGGCTGCGTGGCGTCGACCAAGACACGCCAAGAGAAGAATGGAAACAGAGACCACCATGTCACACAACAACCAATGCAGCCGAACAGCGTATTCATCGGCGTGCATCATGCATGCAACTGCGTGGCTGCGTGTTGTTGGGACTGGGATGGATTCGTTGGCTGCTCCGCCTCTTCACGGCTCCTGATTTGAGTGACTCTCATTCCGCATGCAGAGTGAATGCAGCATGTTGATCTTGACGTACCGTGTATTTCAGTATAGTGCCTCATGAGGCGCTAATGGCCTCCGTAGCCACCCACATCCGTCATCATCGCCCAGCAGCTCCACTGCCAATATGGGCAAGACCTCCAAGGACAAGCGCGTACGTTGGCGTCCAGAGGAGGCAACTAGCCGACCCGATACTAAGCTAGTGTGTGCGCGTAGGACATCTACTATCGCAAGGCGAAAGAGCAGGGCTACCGCGCGCGCTCGGCCTTCAAGCTGCTGCAGCTGGACGACACCTTCCAACTGCTCCAAGGTGCGCTTAGCTCTTCTAAATCTCGCTACTGAGATCGCAATAACCGACACTTGCGACTGCATACCACAGGTGTCTCGCGCGTGGTGGACTTGTGCGCTGCGCCTGGTGGCTGGAGCCAGGTGATCGCAGAGCGGCTGCGCTCTAACGAGGAAGGCGATGGCGCCGCCGTCCAGATCATCGCCGTGGATCTCATGGAGATGGCGCCGCTGGACGGCGTGGTCCAACTGCAGGGCGACATCACGCACAAGCAGACGGCGGACGAGATCGTGGCGTCGTTTGCGGGCAAGAAAGCCCACGTCGTGGTGAGCGACGGCGCGCCGGACGTGCTGGGACTCCACGATCTGGACGAGTACCTCCAGGCGCAGCTCGTGCTGGCTGGACTCAACATCAGCCTCCACATCCTGGAGGACGGCGGCACGTTCGTGGCCAAGATCTTCCGTGGGAAGGAGGTGTCGCTGTTGTTCGCGCAGCTCCGTCGGTTCTTTGAAACGGTGACGTGTGCCAAGCCCAAGGCGAGCCGCAACTCGAGTTTCGAGTCGTTTGTGGTCTGCCAGGGCTTCCACCTGCCCCCCGGATACGTGCCGACGATGGAAATGCCTCTGCTGGATCTCCAGTACATGCACGATGACGTCGATGGACAGGACGACGCGCTGTCGGCAGTGGCCGTCGACCGAGGCGTGTGTGCGGACGTGTTCTTCCTCGGCAGTGGCGACGTATTCGGCTTTGATGCCGACCAGTCGTACCCGCTGGATAAGGACGACGACAGCGGGTACGTGCACCAAGAGCCACTGCAAAAGCCGATCAATCCTCCGTACGCCAACGCCATCAAGAAGATGGCGACCATACAATAGACCACTGCCCTTCATTCTTCTTCTCTCCTTTTCCTCACCATACTGTCTTCTCTTGCAACAGTAGCAGCTTCGACTTCCCAAGCATCATCACCATGGGCGGCATCTGGGGGCGAGTGTGGCACGTCGCTCACGACCGAGACCGCCGACTGCTTCTGTCCCGAGTGCGGTGTGGCAGTCCCAGCGGACGTCATCACCGCTGCCGCCCCACCCAAGCCAGGAGCGGACGCGTACTCGTCCTGTGCAGGTTCTCAGCGACGGCGCTTCGCGAGGATGCCCAGCGCCACGCCTCCGAGGCAAGACAGCGAGCCAATAGACTCAAGCTGTAGACGCTCGAACCCCAGCAGATGCTCGCGAGACAGGAGGCGGCGTGCAAGTAGCGCGAGGAGGTCACACGGTTGCGCGAAGTGGCCCAGCGGCGAGAGGAGAACCGACTGATGGCCAAAGAGGTGGCGTGACTGGCGTTCCAAGCCAAGCTCTAGGCCGAGAAGATGCGCGTCGAGGCGCTGCAGATATTGTCGGCGTTGGCGTTTGCGTTGCTGCAGCACATGAGCCTCTCGTCGTCGTTGTCGTTCTCGTCGACCTCGAGATCGAGTGACGGCAGGTGTGTCTCTAGTGCGGGACGATGTTCGCCTCGGCAGCTCCGAATCCGACTCCACCTCCGCCTCCTGTGGCGGCTTCTTCTTACTCGGATCGTGCTCCGGCTCCGGTCGTAGCAGCTTCGTTGTCGTGAGTCGGACGCTGGGCCACTCTCTCCACATGGTAACCAGAAGTTCTGTTTCCAACGCGGCAACGCCTGCCGTGCCGGTCTCATCGTCCCACTCGACGTCGATGTTCGTCGTGCCCGGAGCCGCGGTGCCTCCGTGTAGCGGCTACTCGCTCCTGCCCTCAGATCTTGGCCAGTCGCGCGCGCTCTTCCGCTTCCCACTGCCTCTGGAGCCGTGCATCTCGCTCTCGCGACAGCTTTGTCAACACACGTTTTGCTCGATTACGTCGCCACTCGCTCAGAAGTTTGGATCGCCACACGCACACACTACTCATGCCACAGTCGGCTTCGCACGAGATACCCGCGAGCACGGCTTTGGATCGCTAGAGCTGCCTTTTGCCGAGCGATACTCTTCACTTTATACCGCCTTTCATAGGCCTTCCACGAACGCCCCACGCATGGCGCTGGATACACACTACGGCATCGCGTTCTCACCATCGTTACCTCGCTTCGTGTCGCCCCAATGCGCCTCTGATTACCTTCTGGATGACGACTGCACTCTTCCCGCGAGTCGGAGCTGCTGCGCGAGGCGTCTCGCGAGACAGCCACGCACGTAGCACAACCGCGAGCTCGTCTTCTTAGTTCTCGCACACAACAGCCCCTAGGGAGTGAGCTCCACACGGCGCTTCCATTCGTGCGTCGCGCGTCGCGTGCGGAACGCGCACTGCAGGCGAGTCGCCGTTCGTTCGCGTCATCCTTGCGTCATCACGACCGCGTCGCTGCTGGAAGCCGCGGAAACTGTACCCGATACGACGCGTGCTGCAGTCCACGCGCCAGAACGCGACCGCAGCGTAGAGCTTCTGATGACCTTGGTGGACGAGCCACGCACGCTGAAGCCGAGAGCCGACTGGCAATCGACGCGCGATTCTCGTCGACACAACGACAACGACTTCGCCTAGTACTGGCGACGGACCGATTCAAACGCCCGCACCTTCACGTGGTTTTCTTCTGGCCTCGTCCACCTCGCATCAAACTGGCGCAGAAGATCACGGTCCTCAACGTGGCCGATCTTCAATGTCAGAAACTGGTCCGACCAACCGTCCGACTTGACCACAAAGTAGACCTCCACGGACTTGCATACCATGCCGGCCAATCGCAGCTTCAACAGCACTTCGTTGAAAAAGCGCATCTT
>JAADXN010001066.1:0-11604 GCA_023337875.1 Pythium apleroticum | reverse complement strand
GCACCTCGTCTTCCTGACTGACCACAAGTGCCACTGTTGCGGTTGTGTCGACGGAAAGCGTCGAACACTCAGCCCTCCAATAACAGTTTCCATAACGTCCATTTGGACATCCAGATACTCGAACGCTTGGTGATCAAGCGCAGCGAAGCAACGTGGCAAGCATTGTGTGTGTGCATTGGCGGCAACAGAGAGTCTGAACGCTGTGCTGGCCGATCCCTATTTGCGTTGGAGGCATAGCCTGCCTGTGGCCGCGACAGCTCGGCGCCTCGGCATCCCAGAGCTCATGACTCTGGCAGTCTTGTAGTTCGAAATGCCAGCATTTGGGCGATTGCCTCGTCGCTCATGCGTCCAAGAACCAAACGCGGTGATCGAATGATCGCCTCGTGCGATCGAAATCAAAGTAATTTATTCATGCCACGGAGACGCGCATTTCATACAGTACCGGTCGTCAGAAGGAATAAAAGTCTTCGTACGGTGTGAACAATGCGACTGGCTGCAACTTGAATTGCGGCTCGATCTCGGCCAGCAGCGATGTGAAAAATGCTCGATCATCGAAGATCGCTGGGTCGGCAAACGCCTCAGCCGTGAGCGGACTGCCGCCGACAGAAAGCGCGTTGCAAGCAGGCTCAGCCGCCTCCACTCGTTTTCCATTGAGCCGTGTCGAAGCCTCCATCGCATCGACATCGAGGTTGCCGATGCGAAGGCGCCGCTCGATCTTCTGTCGGTACTTCTGCGCGTGGGTCATGGTTTGGCGGGTCGTCTTGGTGCCCACAAGGGCGGAGATCTCCTTCCACGGGCCGAGCGGGAATCGTTCAAGGCCCTCGAGGAAGCGCTCGTGTTCCTCCACGGTCCACAGGTTCGTGCGGCGCCGACGCGTCATCGCCAGGCGCCTCTTTGGCGCTGCCACTGGCACTTGACCAGAGTTCTCTTTGGCATACTGCGTCACGACCGTCGGTGGCAGGCGAATGAGTCTCTCGGAGACAGGAGATGTCGAGGCGAAGAACTGCTCCTTCACGCGCGTGGAGATCGTCATCTTGGAAAGCGCACGAGCTTGGTGGCGAGTTGTCTGGTGCTCGGAAAGACAGGAAATGAGCTGGTTGGTGAACTACGTTTGATCCGCGTGAACACGGAGACAGCAGACACGCCACCGTAATGTACTCTGCAGAGGCGGAGCGACTCAACGAATCACGAGCCAAAAGTTACTGTATCACGGCGAGTTGACGGTTGCGTCTTTTTTGTGAGTCGGCATTTCGTATTCTGCTCGAGTCTGAGGCCGACTGCCCAATGGCATTGCAGCAAACGCTGCTTGAATGGGCGATGATATCCCAATCTCACGTGATGATACCAAGGCACGACCAAATGCCCTCTGGATGTTGAAGCTGAGATGTCAGAAAGAGGTAGATCAACTCAGTTTCTCAATACTGCTGGAACCTGATCTACCTTGTTTTGATTTGTATCTCCTCGCTCGATCGGCTCCAATTTGCACCCAGTAGGGTTCGGTCTTGCGCAAGGGCGGGACGACTGGATTTTGTGGTGAATCCGGCGCTGCCAAGTCAACGCAGCCAGTTGTGAACGGTGCGCAGCTGGCCTGGGGAAGCGCCCAACACCAATTGAGTGCAGAGATTCTGAGAAGACTCGGGCTCAGAAAGAGAGTTTCTGGAAGAAATTCGATGGGCTCTGCGGAAGGCTGTGAGTCAAGTTGACTCACGGCTCCCACGGAAGTCCAGTTGAGCGAGCTTCACGTTTGTCAAAGTCCAAGAGTCCAGCCTGGACTCCAGGATACTTGGGAATCTTGCTCATCCGCACTGTTCGTGGCACACCCATGACTCATGGATACGCCCTCAGACAAAGCGGCGCGTTCTGCAGGTCAGGACGAGCTCACGCTGAGGCGACGATGGGTAAGTAGGTTCACCCCACGAGGCGTCCTGTGTGATTCTTGCTGTGACTGCCATGCCATGGACGTAGTGTGAGCAGCTGAGTGAGTCGCAGCGGTGGATCACTATTGAAATGTTGGAGCGCTCACAATGAGCATGTCCTCAATTCTCAAATTCCAACCAAGAACTGGAAGTGGAGTCGTTCACTAACGAGGCTTGCGTCTTCACGCGAGTGCGGAAGTGCACTAAAGCCGAAGCCATAATTCCACAGTAAATGCAAGTGCACAGACAATCGGCGTTTGTGTTTGAACGCACAGTGTGTTTCGCACAATTGCTTCGATTTTTGAGCACCTTTCTTGGTGCAGAACAGAAACGTGGTGGATTACATGATCTGGGTGAGATATTTGTGGCTCACAATGCCCGAAAACCAGCTGTGTTGTGCACAGAAACAGGCGATTCATTCGATATTTTGGCCGAAGCGAACGATTGTGCTCATGTCGTGTCAGTGGAACTCGAGTCGTTTCGGACAGAGAGACTTGTTGACCTTCAGCAAAATCGATACAGTTCTTACCACAGCAAGTTCTCCTTGCCACAACGACCCTGTGGAGGGACCAGCGTCGTGCTTGGACCAGGAGGAAGGTAGATGCGGACTCCGTACATGGTCGCGCACAGGGTAAGGGAAGCCAGACGTGAAGAGTATAGCAGATTAGAAGGTCCTTGCAACGTGTCGCTCGAGCTTCCGCGTGGGGAGTCTCTCACGCGTCTCTCTCGCGTCCACACTATACCAACCAAATTGTCACATCGAGAGGTAGTCGGATCCAAAGCTGCGACAATATCGAGAACACAAATAATCGTGGAAAGGAGTATCGTGTTCAGATCATGAATGGCTTGTATTTATACGAGTCGACGGCCTCATCGCTTCTACGGGGTGTATGCATGAAGGATACTAGTATGAATCTACTCCCGAAATGCAAGGGATCGTGACGGCACCGAAGCTGCAGGTAGAGACTCTAGTCTTTCCAGAAGATAGTCGACGTCGTGGTCGAAGTGTGAGGAGTCGAGAATGTCATCCGAGACTTCCATTGGGCTCGAGACAAAATGCATCTGTGGAGAGGTTGGGGAGCACAATACGTACTCGTTGGCTTCAAGACGAGCAATGACCTTGCCGCACTCATCGTACGAATCATTCGTCAGCGATAGCCTTGGCACACCAAAGCTCTTCGCGATTCCGCCAGGAAGTGAGCCTGGCATCAAGGCTGCTCGCGCTTCGATTCGCTTCTTGGACTGGCGTGGGCGTTCGGTAAGGCGGCGCTCAATCTTCTGACGGTACTTCTGTGCGTGGGTCATCGTCTGCCGAGTAGTCTTCGTGCCGACGATGGCGGCGACCTCCTTCCACGGTCCGTTGGGCCACAGCTCAAGGCCCTGCAGGAAGCGCTCGTGCTCTTCGCTGCTCCAGATATTGGCGCGGTGGGGCGGCTTCTCGCACGTGGCGATGACCTTGCCGCTTCGTTCACACTTGGTTTCGTACTGGACGACGACGGATGGTGGCAGGCGGATGAGTGCTTGGGAGCGAGCCGAGGTTGGCACGAAGAAAGTGGTGCGGACGCGTGAAGTGATGACCATGGTGCGTGCTCGGATCTGAAGCGGCGTGTGAGGTTGGTGTTAAAAGCCTGAATGTTCTGTGACACTGGCTGGTAGTTTGTTGGACTTTGCTGATCGCTCGCAAGTTGATGAATGAATGAGCGTGAGCGATCATCGGAAGTACACTGACGGAAAGGGCCTCCTGATCGTCTGAAGTGTTTGGTCCGATTCCGCTCAGATGCTCAGGGGCAACCGTGCCGGATGATGTCCGGGCGCTTCTGACGATGAGAAAGATCGCACAATCGCCTGAAAGTGCGCGGAAAGTCGGCTGGATCACTAGGACTAGACGTTTCAAACGCATGGCTGGACACCGAGTTAACCGCGAAGCAGCTCGTCTGCGCTTAATCTTCTTTACGCCCGAATGGCTGGACGCTAAGAGAATGCCTGTTTTCACTAAATGCCGAAGAAAGAACTCGTCCACGAACACAGCACCCGCTGGATAAGGAGCCACGACTAATGATCAAGAAGCATGCTCGCCCATACTACCACCGCACTTCCGAGTAGCCCCGGCATTTGAGTGAATTGATTGCCATCCGATACTCTGGGCACAGATTACAGTCGTGTTCTGGGTTACGAATGCCGAGAGATCGAGTAACGCTAAGAACACTGCAGGAACCGTACAGAGGCACCACGCGTCGGCGGTTGCACTCGTACCACCCACGCGGTGCTGAACTTCTTTCGCGCTCCACACTTTTTCTGTTTGTCACGAGGCTGTGCACGACACCGATTTTAGGTAGCTGTGGGCGCCGTTCACTTTTGTCATAACCCCCCAGCACGAAAGTTTGAAGTGGAGATATTCTCCGACATGACGCAGGTGCACTTGCCAACTTCTTGATCACGTTGGCATGTTCAAGAATGCTTCTTCGTGAAGGAGATGCTCGCTGCGTTCTCTTTGAAAGGCAGTAACAACAGCCATAGTGCCCCTTGGGGCGTCCCGAAGCGAACCACGAAAAGACACGGAGCTGCATGCGTACAGTCTGAACATCTTTAGTGCTAGCCCTGGGACAAGAGACCAGCTTTGTAGCTGCGCTGTGGACTGGACTCTACCGCCTTTGCGTGCGCGCGAACAAGTCGACGTCGTAGATACTGGTCTTTCAGTATAGGCGATCCCCCAAAATATGTGTAGTTCGATCGTGGACTCCAAACCCACCAGACCGACTTCAACTGTGGACCAGACGTTTTGTCAGTTGTCTGAACATGTATTTATGGTGAGATATCTAAGGATACTGTAGGACCCACCGTGGGCGTCCCGCAGGCCCGTGGTCTGTAAGGTGAGCGTCGCTGCGGATTGGCGGAACTTGATGCTTCACTGTTCAGCCCACGCTGAGCTCCCTGGAGACGGTTGGATCGCTACTGAAAGGGCATAGAGGTGCCACTGCAGGCCTCAAGACATGCATTTGTTCAAGGATGATCTTGATTTTGCGAGTAGGCGATGGGGAGTACGTGGACGATCAGCAAGTTAGCTTAGCCGCGCACATCCTATCCAGACAAGCGCTCGCTCCAGCGACAATACAGGAAACCTGGCGTCGAACCGTTCAGGTTGGAGCTCGCTTGCGCTACTGAGGAGAGATCGTGATTCTAGCACCAGGCTCGAGTCTTTGGTGCATGCCCTGAACTTGTTTCGTCGGTGGGTGCTCTTGTGCGTGGTGAAACTGTTGATACCGGGCACCGCGCTGTACACTCCACAGCACCACGCACAGCCGAGCGTCTCCAGCACCACACAAGCAGCGTGCTCGAAAATAGAAACGACAATCGGGAACAGTGAAGAAACTGCTCCCTGCTTCTTCTCACATTACCACGCTGTTCCCGCGCGCTTCTTCACTCCAACAGTTTTCACGCCCCGCCTGCGCGCGTCGATCGACAGTAACTCCTCCTCTAGTGTGCGCACAGGTCTGGAATCGGGCATGGATGCCGCTCTGCCGGTCACCCTCCGTGCCGAAGGAAGCTCTTCTCTGTGACTCACCTCCCAAGCACTACGTAGAATGAGGAACTTGGAGGATGAGTTGAGCGCATTCACATGGAAGTGTCTGGCGACTTGGCACCACAGTACTGTCAGTAATCTGGCCAAGCTGAAGAGGAGCGAGAGAGAGAGAGGAAAAAGCGATCTCACTCGGCCACCGCATCCGACAGCTGCCGCTCTCTTGCTTTCACCAGCGTTGTGGTCGGAGATCACTTCCCCACTGGCGGCATTTCTCAGAGTCAGGAAGTTCACTCCCACCGCTTCTTAGTCCAATACCATCGTATATCAAAAAAATTGATTGAGCCCAGTGCGGTGGCAGTTCGTCTGAACTTCTTTCAGGTGTTTGCTGATGTAGCCATCGGGAGAAATCTCAAATCACAGTACAACGACCGTACAAACGCGCCATAGCCAGGTCCAGCGGGCTTGATCAAACAGCCCAAACGCATTCTTGCCTTCTTCTGTCCTCTTTGGTACATTAGTGGTAACCATGGCAGGCACGAGGAGACTTTGAATGCGGTACGTCAGCAACCGCCGACTGGCCGCGGTGCCGCGCAGCGTTCGCGAACCTTTCTTATTCGATTCTTATTCCTTCCATGGGTGTTCTTCCACTACTGTACTCTTCAGCGAGGGGCGTAGCTCTCCGCCGCGTTCCTATGGTTGAGTGGGGCGGTTTGCGGCGCGTTCTTGCCTACTCACTCGGCGTGGTACGTGCGGTGCATGCCACACATTATTAGTTGAACTGCACATATGCGCGTCCCGTCGCTCCACCCGCAAGTGTCCAGATCTCAAAACAGGGCACAAAACAGGATCTGGTGGAAATCTCTCGCCAAGAGTGAGTTGTGCTGGACATCTGCCGGGGGACTCATGTTGAAGCGGATGAGACTCACCCAGTTCTGAAATTTTGTAGCACAATACGTTGAGTGCCTTAGTGCAGCCCCGCCGAAAACGCACCGCGGCGCCGCGTAGCCATTGGCTCGCCTTCACTGGAAAATAAATGGGCGAAGATCGGTTCGCTCCGCGTCTGACGGTCTCAACTGGCCACCGCGCCGGGCTCTTTCCGTCGCCATTGCGCGGGCTACTGGTCTCCCACCACACCACCCATCGGTTCACTGGAGACGCCTCTTGAGAGTGCTGCTGATCTTTTCTCTCGATGCACAGGGTAGAGAGAGGAGAGGAGCCGAAGCCATTACGCAAGAGAGCGAGCCGAGCTGTGCCAACAGATCGGGCGAGCTGCCATTTGTACTCACACATTCACTTACCAACTTGCCAGCCCCCAGCAACGTCTTCTTTCTACACACAAGTGAGCCAACTCAAGATCTCTCTTGTCTCGCACTCATCCCAACCAAACAAGCACCATGGTCATCACTTCACGCGTCCGCACCACTTTCTTCGTCCCAACCTCGGCTCGTTCCCAAGCACTCATCCGCCTACCACCATCCGTCGTCGTCCAGTACGAAACCAAGTGTGAACGCAGCGGCAAGGTCATCGCCACGTGCGAGAAGCCGCCCCACCGCGCCAATATCTGGAGCAGCGAAGAGCACGAGCGCTTCCTGCAGGGCCTTGAGCTGTGGCCCAATGGACCGTGGAAGGAGGTCGCCGCCATCGTCGGCACGAAGACTACTCGGCAGACGATGACCCACGCACAGAAGTACCGTCAGAAGATTGAGCGCCGCCTTACCGAGCGCCCACGTCAGTCCAAGAAGCGAGCTGAGGCTCGGCAACTGCACATGCATGCGCAGCGCTTGCCCCCAATGAACGACTTGACCAACTACGGGGCTGCCTCAGCGCTGTTGGCAATGGGTCCATCGTCGGCAAACTTGGAGAAGATCTCTGCATGCGCCTACAGCTTCAACGCGGCGGCGTCTACCCTGAACTACACGGTCTCAAGTCCGATTGAAGTCTCCGATGACATCGTGGACTCGAGCCAATTTGACCGGGAGTTCGAGGCTCTGCTAGCAACTCTGGAACCACTGCCGCGAATGCCAGAGCTGCCGACTCGTTACCTTTGTTAAGTTAGAGACGTCTGGACAAAGGTGTATAAACTTGTATCATAGACTTGTCAGAGGACCGCGTTGTACTTCGAAGTATCCGTTATTCCTCTCTAGCTTGCATTACCACATCTATCTTTTGACAAGGAGTCGTAATCAACACTCGAGCTTATACCGACTGTCGCATTTACACATCGACACACTACAGTATCGATGAGGAAGGTCTCAACATCGTAGCGAGTGGCTGCTACTCTACTCGCAACCAAGCCACGAGCATGGCCTCTAACTCTCTCGGATCTTTTCTTGCCCTCAGTGAATCCCCACCATGGCCTTTGACAGAGACAGACCTTTTCATGCCCTCAGCGACCAATGTTTGAACTCTCGATCGAAAGGTCGCTTCTGGGGAACCAAGATGGAGTTGAGCGACAGATCGAAGGCACCGACTTGAAGCTTCCCTTTCAAACGCTGGCGAAACGCCGCCGCTACCGCCTTGTGTCATCTTTTTGATGAATCTTCGGGGACGTGGACTCCCCACGATTTGCACCTTACCAACGTGCCTCCAGTTCAGCTCGCTATTTCTACGAAGACCGCAGTCAAAAGTGTGGATTCACTCTGCAGGATTTGGATAAGATCACGGGCAGTTAACAGGGGAAGGCGCGTCACTTATTGATCGGATGCTGGACGCAGGCCAGCGGTACGGCTCAGCAGTCGAATGCATTGGCTGGACTCAACGCACTCTACAGAGCCTTCACTACCGCACCCTTGGAGAGTCGTCACTTGGTGATCTCCACACACGGCGGTTCTTCACTCGTTCTTAGTCGCTTCTTATTCTTTCGGTAGGTATTCTTCACCCACACAGTCATCTTTCTAGATCTTGCGGCAGTGGTATGGTCCAGCGTTTCGGTCGTCGGAAACGGTGCGTCGTTTCATGGTAAGGCACGGTCTCCATCCAGGGAACCCCTGTGTCCAGCGTTGCGTTGGGCGGCTGGAATCGTTGCGGTCCTGACTCCTGCGGAATTGCTTTCGCTGCTTCCACGATTTGCAACCGTCACTGAGATTGCTTCGTCATATTGAACGTGGCACCGCGACCTGATTCTTCGATGTCGTCTCCCTGGGCTCCCCAGGCTAAAGCAATTGTTTGCGTTCGTTAAAAGTGAAGCCAACGACTGGAGCCTCGGCGGCAATTCATTCTCCGTCGCTTCGCTGCACGTTCCCGTATCCACTGCGGGTCTTCGTTGTTGCAACCTAGTTCGCGGCGCTTGGACGTCGTAGACGTGAAGTGCCCGTGCCTCGGGGAGTCTACTCAAAGCAGGAAAGAGACGCATGCAACCATGGACCTCCATCGCTTCGTTTAACATTCACTTACAATTTTGGTGGTCCACCGACACTGCTTACCTGTTCAAGACAAGCAACATGGTCATTACCTCGCGCGTCCGCACCGTGTTCTTCGTGCCAACCTCAAATGTCTCCGAGACTCTCATCCGACTGCCACCGTCCGTCGTCGGTCAGTACGAGATCAAGTGTGAGCGCAGCGGCCAAGTCGTCGCTAGACAAGAGCGACCGCCGCATCGCGCCAATATCTGGAGCAGCGAAGAGCACGAACTGTTCCTCCGCGGTCTGGAGTTGTTTCCGACTGGTCCGTGGAAGGAGGTGGCGGCCATTGTGGGCACGAAGACGACCCGTCAGACGATGACTCATGCGCAGAAGTACCGGCAGAAGATCGAACGTCGCTTGACGGTGCGTCCAACCAGGAAGGATTCGCGGAAGCGATTAGATCGGTCGGCTATCTGTCAGGGCCTCGAATCCGTCGTCATCCCCACGATGCCGCCTCAATCTACTAAGGATTACCCGTCACATCGATCCGACAACTTGCTTTTGTGCAAACAAGACAACAGCTACCCACTGAACCGAGCATCGGTTTCGAGCCCAATGGAAGTCTCCGACAGCGACTGGTTGCTGGACTCGAACAGCTTCGAGCAGGAGTTCGAGTCTCTCATCGCGAGTCTCCAGCCTTTGCCAATGTGCCTGTAAAACTACAACGGATTGCATATTTGAAGTACTATATTGCACGATATACACATGGAAGAAGCTGTTGCCACTTGTGACCTGTCCGTCGATTTCCCTTCCTCCTCCACGTTTGAGCAGGCTTCGCAACTTGAAGCACTTTGCGAGTGAATGTGTTCAAAAGCTGATGTTGAAGTTTCACTCTCAAGTACTGGTATTTGACTGCAGATACTGACACCAACTACTGTACTGTACCTCATCAAGTCCGCCTGCCCCAAATTCTTACCACGCCATCGTGTTGACCGGTGCAACGTTCCGTGTTGGTGACGCTCCCTCCATGCCTAACCTTGGTTCAGGCGTGGGTTGACGGCGCTGACGTCTGTTGGACGGACTCGCTGTCGCTTCGAAGAGGCGTCGACGTCACCTGTGTGTCCAAGGTGATTGACGCGAGCCGCGGCCGTCCAGACATTTGCGATGAAACAGAGTTGGTCAACGCACTGAAAATGAAGTAAGGCACAGCGAGCTGCGTTCCTGTGTCGCTTTGAGTGAGGTACTGCCCAGTAAATTCAATGACAGAAAGTGTGGTGCACTCCGGACCACTCACTTGTCTTCTTCACGCGTTCCTCGACACTACCGGAGACTTCTGTAGGTATTCCTTACCCAACAGGGACTATTCTGAGTATCCTCAATGAAGTCAAGATCGTCAGAGACGCTCACTCATGTCGTGGTTTGGCATCGTGTCGGTCCGGAGTTTTGTTGCCAGCATCAGTTAAGGCGGTCCAGCGCTCGCGAGGAATCGCTTTCGATGGTTCACAGTCCAGTTACGCTGTCAACAGTCGGCGTTGAGCCGTGCAGTGAAGCGTTCGTGCAGCGGATACGACGAACGGCCGCACGCGGTATGCCTAACCTGTACAATCTCTCTGCTGACGCACCACCGTACCGCTCTCCTCAACAAATAGTAAAGGGTGGGAACGTTGAGGGAAGTGTTGCTAGCGCCTCCCTATCCAACAAACGTCTTCTTGCCCTGATGGGTCTAAGCTGGTGGTCAACGGCTCAGCACGGTGTCCAGACCTCCGAGGAGAAACGTGCACTAACAGCTCTTCATTCACCAATTTGACACGCTTCAACAGCTCCAACCAGAGCATACCGACTCATCCAGACTCGACCAATTCCAAAATTCGAATCCTAGACAATATGGGCATCACCACACGCGTCCGCACCATCTTCTTCGTGCCAACTTCGAACGCCTCCGAGGCCCTCATCCGGCTACCATCGTCCATCGTCGGTCAGTACGAGATCAAGTGTGAGCACAGCGGCCAAGTCGTCGCTAGCCAAGAGCGGCCACCACACCGCGCCAATATCTGGAGCAGCGAAGAGCACGAGCGGTTCCTCCGCGGTCTGGAGTTGTTTCCGACTGGTCCGTGGAAGGAGGTGGCAGCCATTGTGGGCACGAAGACGACCCGTCAGACGATGACGCACGCGCAGAAGTACCGGCAGAAGATCGAACGTCGCCTGACGGTGCGTCCACGCCAAACGAAGAAACCGCGCAGCTCTGCTGCTCAAGTGGCGAAGAAAGCGAGTCTAGCAGAGCTACGCATGCCGGACGTGTGGCAGCCGATGGGCGGCGAAGGATTGCTCTCGCCTGTGGACATCACTAGCCACCCGGCAATGTACTCGACTGAGGTCGCCGCATACTCGCCCAGGAACGAGTACAACCTCGGTATCGACAGCAACAACACTGGTACCCCAATGGAGGTGGCGGACATGGAGGTTGACCTTCTTGACTCGATCAATTTCGAGAAGGAGTTTGAGTCGCTGATCGCAAGCCTGAAGCCATTGCCGACGCTCACGCACTGAGCTGGTATTACCACGGCAAATTCCGCGGAGCCACATAGATTATACAACGTATCGTTTACTTATCCTACTATCTAGCGTTCAACCGCATGTGTATTACGCGTATCTTGTCCAAACCATGACTTCTCGGCCGGCATTCCAACATGTGGCCAATTGCTGTGAGAAAGGCATCCAACACCTAGCCCTTACATGGATTGCAGAGCTATGATTGGTTGGTCAAATGGCTGATACCGAGTTGGCATCTGATACCGCTCAGGTCTTGTCAAACGGGGGGGGGGGGGGG
>JAADXN010001065.1:0-11616 GCA_023337875.1 Pythium apleroticum | reverse complement strand
GAAAAGTGCCTCGTTAGCACAACTCCCACGTGGAGCAATCGGATTGGCGCAAAATAGTTAAACAACGAGCCAAAACGAGCACATGGAGCCTCCAAACGGTCATTTTTGGATGGTTTTCAGGAATTTTGGCGCGGAGTGTACATTTGGTTTGAGCACTTGTATATGCCTCATAAGGAAGAGCTCGAAATCAACGACGTGGACGTACTGTACAACATCGCACTCAGCGCGCATTTGAGATACAGGACTGTGTTGTCGGAGCTAGAGCTTCCAGTCGAGATTCTACGGCTAGACTCGGAAAAGTCGCTCTGATATTCGAGACGGTCGTCTGCACTGGAATTTCATGTCGTGGAAACCTGGGACAGGAATGGATTAGTAGACCGACCCATCAGCTGAAAAGTCCTTCGCGTTGTGAAACCGCAACTGGAACTTGCCACCGGCGACGCCGGCGGCGTCCATCCTTGTTGAAGTGGGCCAGTCTGGTGCCTGCTTCACGAACGTCACGTCGAGTTTTGGCGTCTTCTGAAGTGAAAAATGGAACCATCACGAAAACTGTGTGGCTCGCTGAGCACAGCGTGACGCTAGATACGGGGAGGGACGCTGTCAGCGTCCCTCCCCGTATCAGGGACTTCGGGCCTCAAGAACGGGACGCCAGGCGCTGCAATTTGGAGAGCTGGACAACCGTCAAAGTTCAACGTTGCGCCCATCACCGATCCGTGATTAATGACACCCCGATATAGTGATGTTGACGTGGTCCACCTCATATGTGTTGTATCAGTTATATTTTGTGTGTTGTTAAGGGCACTCAAACGAGGCATGTCACAGCAACACTCGCACACGTCGCAGATTTTCCTCCAGCGGGGCTGCCAATCATTCGACTTGGTTCAGACCAGCGGCACGTGAAGCGACATCATTCACGTGCGTCACAAGGAGCTCTCGCCGCAACCCTCGCTCGCTACAGCCACCGCGTACACGTCACAATGGAGGATAGCAAGCTCATCCAGCTCCACGACACGCTCTCGAAGCTGCGCCCCGGCGGTAAGGTCGGCGGCCTTGGCTTCGGCGCGTCCGCCGGCATCCGCCGCAAGAATGGCCAGCGCGAAGACGGTCTGCCTGAGAACGGACTTTATGCGATGTTCGTGCGTGAGGGCGAAGGTGGCTACTCGCACAAGCACTTCAACGAAGACGGCGAGCTAGAAGGCGATGACAAGAAGGACAAGAAGAGCAAGAAGAGCAAGAAGGCGGCCAAGGTAGAGAGCGACTCGGACAGCGAGGGCGAGAAGCCGAAGAAGGCCAAGAAGAGCAAGAAGGAGAAGAAGACCAAAAAGGAGAAGAAGAGCAAGAATGAGAAGAAGAGTAAAAAGGAGAAGAAGGCGAAGAAGGCGGAGGAGGAGCAGGAGGAAGAAGAGCAAGAAGAGCAAGAAGAGCAAGAAGAGCAAGAAGTTGTTGAGGAGGAAGCGGAGGAGGAGGCCGCTGTCGAGTCCAAGAAGGAGAAGAAGCAGAAGAAGAAGTCGAAGCGACGAAGTGAAGACGTCAAGGAAGAGAGCGAGTCTGTCCCGGTTGTGGAAGAAGAGGATGTCGAGGAAGAGACCTCGAAGAAGTCGAAGAAGCGCAAATCCGCGAGTGAGGACGAGGAGACCGTGGAGGACGAGTCCGTAAGTAAGAAGGAGAAGAAGAGCAAGAAGAAGAAGTCGAAGAAGGATTAAACGGCTGAATAGTGCATACAGTTGATGAAGCGTCGTCGTTTTCGTAGAGCTCTATGGAGGGGTAGGCACGCGGAACTAACTATCTCTCTATCATCACTTCTGGGATTAAGGTTCGATTGGCTCGCCCTCTTCCTCCGCGAGGAGAGCCTCAGCCCGTGAGTACGTGGCGATCTCGATGAGCATACTCAGGTACTCGATACGCTTGTCCTGGTCGACAATCTCCATGAACTCGTCGGCATGGAGCTGCACGACGATCCATCCGTGGTGCTCCAGGTGGCGCGCTTTCAAGTCTGCAAACGGAAGTGTTGTGTGGAGCTCATGGTCGAAAATCGACCCGTTACCGCCAGGCTCTCGTGCCGGGCCATCGTTTCTTGGGTCACGCGCTTGGTACGCGTCTTCGAGGTTGATCTCAATCGCGATCTTCTGCCGAGGCAGAGCGATGTCCACGATGTAGCCGTCAGTGCCGATGACGTGGAGTGCCGACGGCGTGAGATCCATCTTCTCCAAAGCGGAGGCAACCAAGTGGCGGATCCGGAACAACGCGTTCTTCTGCTGCTTCTCGTACCCGGCAAACGCTGCGTGGTACTTTTCCAGTCGATCGCCGCTGTTGAGCATGACATCTGGGCCGCGTTGCGCGAACTTGTTATCCAAGTGGATCTGGTACACTCTCGCCTGCCACGACTTGACTGCACCGTGACTGTGGAAGTGGTGGCTGGATGATGACGAGGTGGACGAACTACTATACTCGAGGAAGCCATTGTTGACAGCCTGGAAGAGACGCTGCAGGAATTCTTCGTGGAACTGACCCGTGAGCGCGAACGAGCGAGCGAGTGGCAGAGCGATGTCGTGGAGAGCGACCTTGTCTTCGAAAACAGTCGAGTTCTTGAGCACGACGCCTGCCGCCGCGAAGAGCACGTCGTGCATCCACGACTCGTTCCGGATCTCCTTGCTCGACAAGTGAGCAACGGCCGACGCAATGAGCGAGGCTTCGTGTGCATTCAAGCCAGGATCTTCGTCATTGACTAACTTGATCATCTGCGTTGAGAGGGGGCTATCAAGGCAGAAAGCATGTTAGCGTCGGAAAAGAGAAAACTACCCAACTCGGCTTCTGCTTACCGAAGAATCGACGGCCGGCCGATGTTTAACCGCCACAACGCTGATGCGAGGCTCGTGAGCTGGAGAGGGTTCTGAACCGCACCGATACCGAAGTTCATGATGCTTTCGACGGAATCCACCAGCTTCCACAGTCGTTTGTTCAGTGCTTCTGTGGCCGCCTTCTGAGCCTTTGGATTGACGAGCGCATGCACGGGCAGGCTCATCAAGAGATCTTCTGGCGCCTCAGATTTGACGGAGAATCGAGGGGCCGAAGCTGGAGGCTGACAGTAGAGAAAGCAATGTGGCCATCAGTCGACAATTTTTCCCCACAGATCAGCGTGGAATTCACTCACGGCAGTCTTCTTCTTGGCTGCGATGAGCACTGACGCACGACGCAGTGCCGTCAAAATGTTGACGTGATTCATGGCTGCCATCTACAGTAGGAAAAGGAACCAACGTTCAGGACCCCCGACCAGAGGAATCCCAATATCCACTAGATTGCGACGTACGTGCTTGTCGACGACGTCCAGAAGCGACTTCAAGTCGCTCGCCAGCAACAACAACGTGTTGATTTCCTTCTTCTCGACACTGAAATCGCGGATGTTGTCGACCTGTTACAGCGCATATAAATCCACTCAAATGGTCAATTACTTGCCATCATTTCAACCCACGCCAACACAACGTCAAACGCACTCTTCGGATCTGCAGCTGCGACTTGAGAAGTGGCTGCGACTCCAGCATAAGCAGCAGCTCCGACCACATCGAGAAACCCAGCATCGACGACGGGTACCCAGACAGCGAGATCATAGGCGACTGGTGTTCAGGCATCTGGATCGCGACTTCGCGAGCACTGAACAGGATCTTGTCCGAGTTGTACACACGCGCAATGGAGCCCACGGCGTGGTCGCACTTGAGGCAGTGAAGCTTGTGCTTCTTCCACGCGTGCTCGTCATTGTTCCAGTGTGTATCCGTGCGCAGGTGCTGCAGAGGCGCCTCGGTCATGCATGAGACGTGGATCCCACTTCGCCTGCGTTTAACAAACACCTTCTTCACATCAGATTCCTCGCAATCCATGCAGCCCACCATGAACCAAAGCGCACCACTTGAAGAAGACCAGTTCCTGGGTCTTGCTGATGGGCGCGCTGCATTTGCCGCACACGAGATGCGATGCATCGCGATCCGAGACATCGTCGTTGCTGCTCATCATGGCCGCCTCGTCGTTCGTCGGGTATTTCGACACGGACGCGAAGTTCTGCATGATTCCGCGCGGTGCAGACACTCCGCGCAGTGCTCTGGAGGGCCGCATGGCGCTGCGCTGGCCACGCGCTGCCCACTGCTGCCACGCGCGCATGGTGCTTCGTCGGATGCTGGTGACCAAAGATGCCAATCACGCTGCCTCTTATTGGAAACGACTGGAAGGTGCACGCGAAGGTTGCACGAAGAGCTATGACAGATACACAGATGTCTCAAAATAGTGACATGCTGAAACAGTGGTTTTAACACAGCAGGTCGGATTAGTCTAGCTTAGCTTGGTGAGGAGGCACTCAAGGCTGTGGGGGCAACACGAAGACGAACTCCTCGTTGCTCTGCGGGCAGCTCGACGGGCACGAGTAGACCACAACGCTAGCCCAGTCCATGCCTCCACCAGTGGGTGAAGCAGCAGCGGCTGCAGCTGTGGCAGAGGCACTGGCCTGCTGTGGCACCTCGAGCTTCTTGTGGGCGTAGTCGTCAACCTTGAGGAAGTAGTTGATGGTCGGAGTGAGCTGCATCTCAAATGCGCGATCTTCTCCGCACGGACAGCGAGGCACTTTGATCTTATTCTTCTGGATCGGTGTTGGCCATAGAGGCTCGCCGCCGTAGTCGTAGCGAAGCACTTGCAGAGGGCACCGATTGATCCGCTTTTGGAATCGCAGGAAGTGCTTCTGCTGAGCTGGCGTGCGCTCATACGATTCGCCAGAAGAGGCACCACCCACCGCGGCCCCGCCATCGCTACTTGTCTTCTTGCTGTTGGCGATGATGCGTCGCAAGTCGCTCACATCAGTGGACTTCTCTTCTTCCTCCGACTTCATGTAGGCCTGGAGGAGTTCGTTCTCGTGCGAGTAATCATTCTCCTTCGTGTAGTCCTCGTATGGCTCCGAGATGACGTCAATCGACAACGCGGGGAAGGCGTTCAATTTTGCGGTGTGCTCTGCGGGTTTCATTGCCTCGGCTGCTCCCACTTGGACTTCGTTGGCTTTCTCAATCGCAGCTGGAGCTGGGATCGTGGCTCGAACCGGGTTCTTCATGGCATCGTCACGTTGCTGAAGTAGTGATTCGAGATCGAAGGCACCGCCGCTCGACTGAGTTTCTCCGACAGCCCCCGCGTCATCATCGTCATCACTCCAGTCGCTGTCATCACCACTGGCGGCCCAGCCTGACGTTGGAGCAGGGGCAGTCGGGGCTGGGGCATCCACTTTCGGCGCCGTCTTCGGAAGATTCTCCGCGACAACTTGATCGCGCAGCACTCGCCAACTGCACCACAGTCACAGCACGGTCAGGACATGGTCTCATTCACTGGATCGTCGCTTTGGTCTCTGTGAACTCACCTTCCGGGGGTCTCCGTACACTCGGGGGAGTTGCAGCCAAACACATAGACTGTTCGGTCGGCATCAACCGGCGCGTACACCTGCAGTACGGCGTAAGTCAGTCCGATTTCTCGCTCTGTGCGCTACACATCATCCGTGACTACCTGCGCAACTAGGAACAGGCTCTGCTTGCACTTGGGGCACACGAGCGACTTGACTTCGCTCGGCTCGCCGTTGCCGTACCATGCCTGACCATGATGCGTTAGCCACACTCCCACAACAGTATTGCCGGAATGGCAACCTACTGGTCGTCCACCAGCCTTGCAGATGTACGGAGACGCCGCGTCAACGCCGTGCTTCTCCTGCACCACGCCCAGCAGCACGCAACGTTCTTCCTCCATTTCCACTCGATCGCCTGCACCTCCTCAGTTCTGATGGCTGTCAAAATGGGCACACCTTGGGAAATACCGGTACACTACCGGTTTGGAATGAGGGATTTAGCTCTGGATTCGGGACAGCGGCAGTTCCTTGTTTATGTGAGCGGCGCCGCTCACGTCCGAAAAACTCGACCACGCAAAGGCGACGGCAGGCAAATCAAAAGACCCGGCAGGAACAAGCGACCAATATGAGCAGCGAGGACAACAAGAACACGATCCCGTCGGAGTACCGCATCTCGGAGAAGTGGGACAAGTGCATCGAAAACTTTGCGCTGCACTTCTCGGCTGGTCTCGTGGCCGGCGGCCTCACGTCGCTCGTGCTTGCGCGTACGTGGATATGAGTTTGGGTTTTGTAGAACGACTTGCGATGGTGATGGAGTGGCTGACCGGCGTTTGTTTTTGTTGGGATTCAATTAGGTACGGGTGGCGCGCGTGGTGTGTTGACGGGTTTTGGTGCGGGTGCGGGTGCTGGCTCGAGCTGGACGACATGCCAATTGGCGTTCAAGGGCGACAGCGACGCCCAGGCGAAGCTGGACAAGGCCGACAAGGTCGTGGAGGAGATCAAGGAGAAGCTCCAGCGATCGTAGACAGTGGTGGCGTGAATGATGCACGCTGTGATCCGGTCACGCAGAACTGAGCTACGAAAATCAGCTCTAGGCGTGGCACAATGCATGTGACAGCGGTCGCAGCTCGAGCGTCATTTCGATGGTGAAAATATAATCAAAACTCACAACTCCACGTCGTGCGTGATGCGATACGATGTACAAAACGTGCACTTAAGTTATGGTCGCTTGACGATGGACACCACCAGCTCGCTGCCTCCAAGGTAAAGCTTCGACGGCTCGGTGAGGCTGAGCGGCGTCGGCTCCTGTGGGTTGATGTAGTCTTCGTTGATGTACGACCCGTTCGTGCTGTCAAGATCTGTGTACATCACCGCTCCGTCGGCTTGCATTCGTAGCTGAGATAGAGATCATGTTTGTCAGCATGGACATGTTCAATATGAGCGAATGAGACGCATTCCTGGCTTCCGACCGCAATAGCGTACCTGTCCGTGCGTCGTCGACAGCTCCGAGTCCTTGGGGAAACTCAAACCGTGAGGCACGCGGAACTTCTTGCCCGTAGATCGACCGATTAAACTCGTTGGATGTTGCTCCTAAACAAGCATTGGTTAGAATGTGAGTCACACGACACCGGCACTACGAACTGCGCTTTCCCTCGTGATCCTACCAGATCCATGTGCAAGATGTAGCTGTTGCCCTTGTATGGCCCTGCGATGCACTGCACGATGATATTGTACGCCAGCGGAGTTTCCTCTTCAGGCTCTAGGAGACGAAAAGGAATTCACATTGTGAGCTGACGCAGACTCCTCCGCATCAACTGCCGAGCAAAGAGAAACGCACCTTCGTCTTCTGCCGGTAGATTCTCCTTTTGAGCTATGATTTCTTGCATGATCCCTTCTTTTGCCTTTGAAAACTCCTTCCGCAGCTCATCGCAGCGGCGCTTCGCGTGGTCGATTAGTTGCTACTCCATCCACCTCTCGTCAGCTCAGCTACATCCTTTGCGCGACTCCTCTACTCCCCAAAACGCACCTTTGCAGCGACGTCGCAGTCGCGGACGAAGAACGCTTGCACATCGATAGTGTCATCATTTTCTTCAGCACACCAAGAGACACCAAAGAGACACCAAAAGGAGCGTCAGCATTTGTCGGGAGAGACGCCTCGATTTCAAAATTCAAAAATCCAGTGGGGCTGCATCGGCGATTGCAACAGAGCAGCGTCGATCCCATCCTCACGACTCAAGGTAGCGCTCAACAACCACTTCAGTCGTATTCCTCACCTGTTGTAGACTCTGCGGGGGCATTCGCTCTGGTGCTGGACGCGCCGACGGCCGTCGGTGCTTCATGTTTCCTCTTCATCGTGTCGCTTGTCTTGTCCGTCAAGCGCGAAAAAACAGCAAATTCATTTGGTGTGGTGCACATGAATTGAATAATAAACCTAGCTAGCACAGGTGCAAAACTGTGCCACAGTGACCCCAGCAGGACAAAGCCAACTGCAGCAACATGTCGGACGAGCGTCAGAAGAACGTGGTGGTCTCCAAACCGATCATCTACGGCTCCATCGCGACGTATCTGGGGCGCAAGTCGGAGGAAACGAAGACGCATCGCTGGTCTATCTATGTGCGCGGTGCCGACAATGAGGATCTCTCGTATATGATCAGTAAAGTTGCGATCACTCTCCACGCGAGTTTCGCGAACCCAGTGCGCGGTATGCTTAGCGTCACAACCATTCAAGTTCGACGAGCTGGGACCGATGGTGACGCGTTGATTTGCGTGTGTTCTTACAGTGCTGACTGAGCCACCGTACGAAGTGACGGAGTTCGGATGGGGTGAGTTCGAGACGCGCATTACGCTCTACTTCCACGACCCGCAGGAGAAGCCGATTGATATTATCCACATGCTGGCACTTTACCCGCCGAACAACCAGCCTGCCAGCACGAAAAAGGTAAGTGAAGGTATTGCAGGGAAACGCGCGGAAGCCACGAAACTCATCAGTTGTGATGTGTGCTAACGACTGTGGGTTGTAGCCCGTCGTGAGCGAGTTCTACGATGAGCTCGTGTTCAACGAGCCGACCGAATTCTTCTACAAGAAATTGATGGCTGGACCAGAGCGAGAGGCACCCCCGCACCCCATGCAAGAGCATTTGCCCACGTACTCCGACGTGGCGATCCTCAAGACGCTTTCGCAAGCCCAGCAGTTTGTCAAGGACGAAATTCGCGACGCCAAAGATCTCCTCGTGCACGCCGACATCGAAATCAAGGAGCTCAAGGAGCGCATTGCGGAGCACACCAAGAAGAAGAAGCAGGCAGACAAGCAAGCTGCTGCTGCAGCTGCTGCTGCCTCACATTGAACTGACAGGAATTTCTCATGGGATATGATGGCGTACTTGTTTGTATTTAAATTACTGTGGGTCCGGTGCCCATGGCCGCCTCGTCAACTCTACTCTTTGTCTAAATAATTCCATGCAGACATGGCTTTACACTGTGACGTCACGGTTGTTCTCCGGTGCTGCCGAGTGGTCGTGGTTGCGATGCCACACATTCACAAGCTCGAGGCCACGCTCGATGTCCTTCTGGTGGAGGATCTCTTCACGCGGGTTGTTGAGTAGACCACCCTTGTTGGTTGGCGACAGCTCCTCCTCGCTCTCTTCGGAGTCGACAGTCTCGTCGCTCGCCTCGAGCAGCTCCTCCGCATCCGCGTCCTTGGCAACAGGCTCCTTCTTGCTCTTCTTCTTCTCACAGGCCTCGATACGGACCCAGTTGAGACCGATACCGATGAAGGCAACGGCCAGACCGACCGACTGCTCGAGGGACAGGACGTGACCGAACAGAATGACGGACAGCACAATGCTCAGCACCTTTCGGCATGTGCCGATAATGGAGGTCGTGAGGGCACCGAACTTGCTGATGGTGAAGAAGATGAAAGCCTGACCGAGAGCGCCCGTAGCACTCAGGAGGAACAGCTGCGGGATAGCTGGCACTGCCTTCTCGACGAACGTGGGCAGCTCACCCATGAAGACCATGCCGATGGCAGCGAAGAGGGCCTTCCAAATGTTGACAACGTACATCAGATCGAATGCACCGATGTGGTACTTCTCGAGGAAGCGGTCCTCCAGGGCACCCGTGGCACCGTCGAAAAGAAGCGAAGCCAGCAGCAGCGAGAAGCCGAGGAAAATGTTAGGCGTGTGACCGTTGTTGTCGTGGGGCTTGTGTGGCTCTTCGTTCGTCTGCGAGGCGCGGTGCTGCTTCTCGTGGGCGGTGCCAACAAGGAAAACAGCCACACCAACCGAGAGTACGAGCACCGACACGTACTTCTTCAGCGCGTAGCTCTTGCCGAGGAAGATGCCGACAAGCATGACTGGAATCGACTTGCACGACTTGCCGAGAATACGAGTGATGAACGTGACGTAACGCAGCGCGACCATCGAGGAGATCGTCGAAAGGAACGCGAGGAGACCGACGACCATGAGCTTCGACTGCGGCATCGTCGACGGCTTTTCCTTGTTGATAAAGCGCAGCACCAGCGCGACGGCCGAGTAGAACAGACAGAACACGAACGTGAGCGACAGCTCCGGGAGCACGCGGTGCGTCGTCATCTTCTCGAGCACAACACCGTTGAGCGTGAAGGACACCATGATGCCGAGGAAGCAGTAAGCCAGGAGCCACACGCTCTGCGCTGGTCGCTCGCCGCTGTTGTCGCCATGGCCGTGGCCATGGCCGTTACCCTCTTCGATCTTGGCAACGGCGTCGTCCGAGGCGTTCAGCGAGTGCGCGTTCTTGTCGCTGATCGTGATCTCCGCGTACTGCACGCCGCTCTGTTGCGAAGCGGCTCCCATCGGCACGGTCATGGACACGTCGGCGTTGCAGACCATCGGGAGCTGAGGGGTGGGATGAGTTTCCACTTGTGATGGATGCGGGTGTTCCGCCTCCGTTGTTGCGAAGCCCACCACCACCAGCGCCTCTAGATTCTGTTGCCGTCCGCTCTGCCCCGCCCGTCCAGCTGCACGCAATTACACAGGGGATGGTCTTGGCTTCTCGGTCGAAGAGCTCCGCTTCCACCTGCTCCTTGCGCCGTTTACGACGCAAGCACGCATTCTGTCCGCGCCACTCGCTGCTGGCCGTGGCCAAGACGAGTGTTTGGTTGAAGGATTTGGGGATCTGATTGGCCACGGCGCATTTTTCCACTAGCCAATCACAGTGCGTAGTCGTCCCGATTCAGCATCGGCCAGAATGACAGGAGAGTTTAACGTGTGCTCATTGGTAGATAATCGTCCCATCACCTTCCCCCCTAGGCGTAGGGTCTGAAGCTGCTGAGCTCGAGCCAAAACGCTGGCGACGCTTGGAATGGGATTCGGAATGGACGGCGTCAGTCCACGCGGCGAGCAAGGCCCGATCGGATTGGACTGGAGGCGGAATGGTTTGAGGGAAAGAGGAGCGTCGCACAAGAGCGAGAGCCTGTGTGTCAGGCGCGATCCCCCTCTTCCTTGCGGCTGACAGTGTCAGCCGCAAGGAAGAGGGGGATCGCGCAATCACACGTGGATTGCCCAAGAGGCGGAAAGCAGCAGCAGCTTGGTGAAAGCTTGGCGCCAACGTCGATGGTGTGGCGCGGGCGAAACCCCTGCGACGACACGCCGACTTCTGTCAATGTGAGCTGAGGACGCGTTGAAGAGACCGCAGTGCGCTGGAAGGTTTGTATGTAATTCCGGTACAATCACGATCCTTTGTCTGCCTTTCATTCGTGAAGCCACCACTGTGCTGGAGATCCGTGTGCTTTCTTCCATCCATCCACGCCAAAAGGTCCGCCTGGATGATGGCGGCCACTTTAGCAACGTCAATCTGATTCAGTCGACATGGCTTCACTTTGAGAAATCACCACCTTTTGGCACAGTATTCCAGTTCACTCATTTAGGTCCAAACCCTAATAAAGTACAAGTAAATAGGACAGCAAGCGGCCCTGCCACCGAATGGGTTATTGGGTGGCTCCTTCAATCGATGTGGTGCACAGTGTGCTGCACACCAATTCCAGTCGTTGGGGCAGCGAACCCGCCATCCACGCGCCAACTCCTTCACCAACCCACGCAAAGGACACCAAGGAAGGGAGAATCCCACGACTGTCGTCTTCTCTGCGTGCGTCTACGAGTGAACCACGAGCCATGGAGCGCGAGACGGAGCACGTGCGCATGCTAGACGCCGGCCGCGTGCAGCTCGCCTACTCCTCTCCGCTCACCACCGACTGCTTCGCGCCGGCAGCCAACGACAAG
>JAADXN010001064.1:0-11623 GCA_023337875.1 Pythium apleroticum | reverse complement strand
TCGGGTTTTCTTTGCACCAGGGCGCGATTTTCATCCAATCAAACGTCTGTATTTCCGGTGGCGTAGATTGGAGTCGTGGGTGCGATCCCATACAAAACGTCAAAAACCTACGGCGTAGATTCGCGTCGTTATCTGTACTGTAACGCTAGGAGGACATTCGGACGGACTGGCAACCCTGACTCGAACAGGAGAGAACGGCGTCTGCACCGTACGCTTGGGAGATGGCGCCGCCGCTTCCGTCGCTGCGCGCACTCGGCCACTCGCACGCAATGCCGTCCATGCAGCGACAGGCGCCCATAGTTCCTCCGCTGCAGCGCCGCGAGCCGCCGCCGTCTCACGCGACTACTGTCATGGATGGAACTGCCAAACGGAAGCGAGGACGCCCCCGGAAGACGCCGATTCCCACAACAGACAGCACGCGCAAGCCAGCGTACCTGGAACAGAAGGTGCGAGGAGTCGTTTTGAAAGGAGCTCCTGGTGCGGAGAGCTCACGACGTTTGCGTTGCGTGTAGGAAGAGCGCGAGCGACTGGACGAAGAGGTCCGTCAACTGGAGAAGCGAGTGGAGCAGCTACGTCTACAGGGGGGGCTGCCCACGAAGGAAGACCGCCGGGAGCTCACAGCGGAGCGAGTGCGCAACGCCGAGGCCGACTTGCGAATCCATTCCAATCGAAGACGCCTCGTGCAGATCCAGTCGCAACTGATGGAGAACCTGCAGCTTCCGCCCGTCAATCCATTGTCCACGTACATCCATCTTCCGCGAGACATGGGCGAGCGGCGCGCCATCCTACGGGCCATGAAGGACGTGAAGATCCGACGCGCGGCGGAAGTCGGCATCGAGCGGTTCCGCCATCTCGACGCCACGCTGCCATACATGAGCGAAGAGCGGTTCACGACCGACGACGGTGCCTTCCACTGCAACCGCTGGGAGTCGGTCGCGTTCTCGCACTTCCAGAGCGCCAGGCAGATGTTCGACGTCATGGTCTTCTGGATGTACAACATGGAGATCAGCGTGACGGAGATGGTGAACCAGGTCGCCGTGCGCGAAGACAGCGGAGACGAAGACATCGATCGAACGATCTGGAACCACCGCATCGTGGCGAAGACCGAGGACGTCGGCTGCACGGAGGAGGTCAACACCGTGAGCTTTGCCCACTTCTACGATAGCTGCGATCTGGTGGACGGCGCGCCGCTGGGGATCATCGCGTGTGACACGGTGGCGGAGGACGATCTGTACCCGTACAAGCCACTGGAGCGGACGCGCAAGAACGTGCAGTCGTTTTACCTGTTCCGAGAGATCGTGGACCCACAGACGCAGCGCAAGCTGACCGTGTTCCAGCTCTGCGTGTGCAACGCGCAGCTCCCTCCGCAGTTCCCCCTGGAGTCGCACGTGCTGGAGAAGCTCCACCAGTACATGTCGCGCTGGGTGGTGCTCAAGAGCCAATATCTGAGCGAATACAACGTGCCGCCGTGAACTACTAGAAGTGATCTGGTCGCCAACCTTCGTCTGCTGTGCTGGACTTTCTCGAGTGGCGAGAGTGATGGTCAACTGGCCGATTCTGAGACCGTGCACACAGCTCCTGAGCCCAGCAGCTCAATTCCCATTGTGGCCTGGGCGGGCTCATGGCGCCACCAACAGACTCGCCTCATACGATGCTGAAGCCTCTGCACCTCATAGGGCAGCACGCCATGGTACCTCAGTCGGTAGTGGTGCCTCCACTGCAGCGGCGCGGCGTCTCGCCACTCGAGGCGGCGGCGCTGACAGCGTCACACGTGGCGGTGGCAGAGACTGAGGCTGCGGAGGGCGGTGGCAAGCGCAAGCGAGGACGGCCCAGTAGGAAGCCGCTCGTGACAGATGCGCGCTCGCTGGCTGGCGAGGCAGCCAAGCCCACGCGCAAGTACGTGTACGTGGCGCAGAAGGTCGGTCTCTTCCGCGTGTGGCTCTGTGCGCCCGGTGGGGTTTTGATCAGTCTTTTGGTGGTCGTAGGAAGAGCGCGATGAGCTGATGGAGCAGGTCCGCGCGCTGGAAGAACACGTGGAACGGCTGCGCTTTGAAGCGGGGCTGCCCACGAGGGCAGACACGCAGCAGATCACCAGGACGTGGACCCGCAACGCCGAGATCGACGAGAAGATCCACTCGAATCGACGGCTGGTCACGCAGCTCCAGGCGCGAGTGAACGAAGAGCTGCTCGTTCCGACTTTGAATCCGTTGGCGTCGCGCGTTCGCCTGCCGGGTGATATGGACGCACGGCGTGAGATCTTGCGAGGGCTGAAGGACGTGAAGCTGCGACGAGCGGCGGAGATCGGCATCGAGCGGTTCCAGCACTTGGACGCCACGCTGCCGTACATGAGCGAAGAGCGCTTCACGACGGAGGACGGTGTGTTCCACTGCAATCGCTGGGAGATGGTCGCGTTCCCGCAGTTCGAGACCGCCAGGCAGATGTACGATGCGCTGCTGTTCTTCATTTGCAACATGGAGATCAGCGTCACGGAGATGGCCAACCAAGTGGCCGTGCGCGAAGACGACCAGGACATCGAGCCTACGATTTGGAACCACCGCATCGTGACGACGACGGAGGACGTCGGGTGCGTGGAGGAGCTCAACCTCGTGGGCTTCGCACAGTTCTACGAGCGTTGCGACTTGGTGGACGGCGCGCCGCTGGGCGTCATTGTGATGGACACGGTCGAGCAGGACGACCTGTACCCGTACAAGCCAGAGGAGCGCACGCGGAAGGACGTGCAGACGTTCCACTTGTTCTGCGAGGTCGTGGATCCAGCGACGCAGGGCAAGGCGGTGGTGCTCAAGACGTGTCTGCTGAACGCGCAGTTGCCCGCGCAGTTTCCGCTGGACGCGAGCGTCACGGAGAAGCTGCACAAGTACATGTCGCGCTGGGTCGTGCTCATGAACCAGTACCTCAGTGAGTACACGGTCCGCTCGCGAGCCGAGACGTGAACAGGCACTGTACGGTGCGTGCAGTATCACTGAAGTGGCACACACCACGAGTTCAGACAGATCTTGCTACTGAAACGCCACCGGCTCAGCTAGAGAGAGCGTCTTTTCATGATTCCGTGGTGCTAAAAACCGTGGAAAGTCGCATTTCGTGTGGTGTGGGGACGCCTCCACAGCAGCAGATGACGCATTTGGATGCGACTGGCGCGTCGAGCGTGGCACGCGATTGCGAGCGCCGCAACAAGCGCGTTCGCCACCAAACGCCACGGACCGAGGCCACCACGACGGTCTCCGCTTCGGCACAGCCCAGCGACGCACGCAAGACACAGCACGCGCTTCAGAAGGTTGGTGTTTCGACTGGGGCTATCCCATTCTGAATTTGGCGTGAAATCCGACTTGGCGTGTGTGAAATACTGTAGGAATACCGGCGAGCGTTGGCCGAGGAGGCACAGGAGTTGGAAGCGCGCTTGGAGCAGTTGCGTCGGCACGCTGGCTTGTCCACACAGGCCGACAGACAGGAGATCGCGCAGCTTAGAGACAGCAATGCGGTGATTGAGCATCGCATCTACGACAACACGCGGCTCAGCGTTCAGCTGCAGGCACTGGCCACGCAGCAGCTCCAGTGTCCGCCCGTGAATCCGCTGGCCACGTTCATCCACATGCCGAGTGACCAGTCGCGACGCCGTGCGATCCTGCGAGGCATGAAGGACGTGAAGCTGCGACGGGCGGCCGAGGTCGGCATCGAACGCTTCCGGTATCTAGAGGCGACGGCGTCGTACGTGAGCGAAGAGCGGTTCACGACGGCGAGCGACGGCGCGTACCACTGCAACCGCTGGGATCTGAACGCCTTCCCCAACTTCCGCAGCGCCCGGCAGCTCTACGACGCGCTGCTGTTCTGGATGTACAACATGGAGATCAGCGTGACGGAGATGGTGGACCAGATCGCTCTGAGAGAGGACAGCGAAGAGATCGAGCCGACGATCTGGAACCACCGCATCGTCGCCGCCTCGGACGACGTCGGCTGCACCGAGGAGCTCAACGTCGTGGGCTTCGCGCAGTTCTACGACCGCTACGAGGCTCTGGAGGGCGCGCCGCTGGGCGTCATCGCCTACGACACCGTGGACGAGGACGACTTGTACCCGTACAAGCCGCTGGAGCGCACGCGGAAGGACTTCCAGGCCTACCACTTGGCCTGTGAAGTCGTGGATCCGCTAACGCAGCGGACGTCGGTCGTGCTCAAGAGCGGGTACCTGAACGCGCAGCTCGCGCCGCAGTTCCCAGTGGAGCCGCGCGTTCTTAACAAACTCCACGAGCACATGTCGCGATGGTGTGTTGTCGCCATCCAGTACTTGCGTGACTACGTCGTTCCAGTGTGAAGCCAAAACCACGACCACTTCAAGTTGAAGGAAGGAGGTAGTGCGAACTTAGGGATCCCTTGCGCTAAGTTCGCATGCAAATGCTTGAACTGATCCACTGGCAAAATCTCTCGAAGAGGGAGAAACGTCCTTCCGCGCCAGCGCGTTCGTGACTCGTCTGCCACGGCGCCATGGCGCCCCCGCCGCCGCAACCGCCGTCGCTGTGGGAGCAGCAGCAGCGCTTCATGACTGCGCAGCATCTCACGGCCACGCGTGGCGTGGCGCCACTGCGGAGACCGCCGCCGCCACCGGCCAGAGACGAGGCCAGCGTAGCACGTGACGAGCAATCGACTCGTCGCTCGCTCACGAACAAGCGCCGTCGCCAGCGAGCGCCAGTGGCAGCGATGGCCACGCAGGTGCCGCGCAAGACAGCTCACGAGCTGCAGAAGGTGCGCTGACCTACAATAAGCAACAGCTCAATCGACTGGCAGCGTGTCATGACGCTGTGTGTTGTGGCAGGAGTACCGCAGTGGGTTGGCGCAGGAAGCCCGTCGACTGGAGGAGCAAGTGGAGCAGCTGCGACTGCAAGCCGGCTTGCCAACAAAGACAGACAGACAGGAACTTCTGCAGGCGAGGAGGCACAATGCAGAGATCGACGAGGCTGTCTACCGCAACACGAGGCTCGAAGTCCAAGTGCAGGCGCTGGCGAGCGAGCAGCTCCAGAGTCCGCCAGTGAATCCGCTGGCCACGCACATCCACCTGCCGTGTGACCAGACGCGGCGCTGTGCGATCCTGCAGGGCATGAAGGACGTGAAGCTGCGCCGCGCGGCGGAGATCGGCGTCGCCCACTTCGCGCCGCTCGAAGCCAACGGCTCGTACGTGAAAGAAGAGCGGTTCTTCCCAAGCGACGGCGCCTACCACTGCAACCGCTGGGAGATGAACGAGTTCCCGCAGTTCAAGACAGCCAAGCAGCTCTACGACGCGCTGCTGTTCTGGCTCTACAACGTCGAGATCGGCATCACAGAGATGATCGGTCAGCTCACGCTGCGCGAAGACAGCGAAGACATCGACCCGACGATCTGGAACCAGCTCCTGATCACGACGACGGAGGGAATCGGGTGCACGGAGGAGCTCAACGTCGTGGGCTTCGCGCAGTTCTACCCGGGCTCGGAGCTGCTGGAGGGCGAGCCACTGGGCGTCATCGCCGTGGACACGGTCGACGTCGACGACCTGTACCCCTACAGGCCCCACGAGCGCACGCGTAAGGCGTTCCAGGCCTACCACTTGATGAACGAGGTCGTGGACGCCGCCACAGGCCGCCGATCCGTCGTCTTGAAGACCTGCCTCCTCAACGCGCAGCTGCCGCCGCAGTTCCCAGTCGCGCCACAGGTGATGAAGAAGCTTCACGAGAACATGTCCGTATGGGCCGCCGTCATGGTCCAGTATCTTCGCGACTACACGGTGCCTGGTGCGGGTGCCTGAGACGGTGGCCTTTCTCAATTAGCTTAGCTTAGCCTTGGAGTGCTGGTCAAGAGTTGTGAAGTGTGGAAGCTCTTGGATCCAACAAACATGGCGACACCTCCATCGTCGTCGTCGCAGCAGCTGCCGTCCCCAACGCGGCCGCGTATATTCAGGATGGACAAGTACATGGAGACCATGCGTAGTGCACAGCCTCCGCGGCTGCGAAGAGCGCATTCGCAGCCGACGCCACGAGCGGACGCCATGGCGGTGGCAGTGGCGGGCTCGCCGTCGTCCCAAGCGAGCTTCACACTCGACACAGATACCAAGAGGAAGCGGACGCGACACTGGAAGCCAGTCGGACGCTTGTCCGCGCAGTCACCGTATGATCTCCCCAGAACAGAGCCGCCCACGCCGCAGCGCAAGCCACCCGTCGTGGTGAGTCTCACGACTGCTGCATGAAAGAAGGCACGGACGCGTGACTCGTTTCGTGCTGTTGTCGTAGGCTGAGAAAGACGAACTCGCGGAGCAAGTGCGCTTGCTGGAGACTCGACTCGAGTCGTTGCGGCTGCGCGCCGGCCTGCCTTCTGCAGCTGAAAAGCGAGCGGTTCGTGAGACCAGCGACCGCAACGCAGAGCTCAGCGAGCTGATCCACACGAACCGCCGCTACGTCGGCCAGCTCCAGTCGCTGGTCACGCAGCAGCTCCAGCTGCCGCCCGCCAATCCTCTAGCCACGCACATCCACCTGCCGCGTGACAAGGAGCAGCGCTGCCGCATTCTCCAGGACATGAAGCACGTCAAGCTGCGCCGAGCGGCGACCGACGGCCTCGAGCGGTTCCGAGACCTCGAGAGCGGCACGTCGTACATGCGCGAAGAGCGCTTCACGACCGACGACGGCGCCTTCCACTGCAACCGCTTCGAGATCGCCGTGTTCCCGCAGTTCAAGACGGCGCGGCAGATCTACGACGCGCTGGTCTTCTGGTTCCACAACCTCGAGATCAGCGTGACGGAGATGATCGACCACACGGCGCTGCGGGAGGAGAACGCCGACGCCGACGCCGACGCCGACATCACGCCCACGATCTGGCACCAGCGGCTCATCACGCAGACGGCGGACGGCGGCTGCGTCGAGGAGCTCAACTACATCGGCTTTGCGCAGTTCCACGACCGCTGCGATCTGCTGGGCGGCCGGCCGCTGGGCGTGATCGCCATGGACACCGTCGACGACGACGACCTGTATCCGTACAAGCCGCTGGAGCGGACGCGGAAGAACATCCAGACGTACTTCCTCTTCAGCGAGTACGTGGACCCGCAGACGCAGGCCACGTCGGTGCAGATGAAGTCGACGCTCTTCCACGCGCAGCTGCCGCCGCAGTTCCCCGTGGAGCCGCGCGTGGTCGAGAAGCTCCACGAGAACATGTCGCGGTGGCCGCTGCTCATGACCCAGTACCTCAGCGAGTTCGTCGTGCCGCCCTGAGGCGCGCAGTTGTGACGCGTGCGTGTTCAAATTCCGAATTCCTAAAATTTACGAAATGCAAATCCAAAATGACGTTTGGAAGGTGGGGGTGTGCTGAGATTTTGTGGAGAGAATCCCCGTTTTCGGAGACTTGAACTTGGAAAGTGGGACAGGCTAACACGCACTGGTGATTAGCCTCCACCTGATTAGCTTGGTGGGATCAGTTATCCGGAATCTGCACGCGTCGGTGACTCGTTGCGTCGTGGCTGTCATGGCGACGCCGCCGTCGCGGGAGGAGCAGCAGCGGCGCTTCGTCGAGGCGCAGCACCTCATGGCCGTGCCACGCCAACGGCCCGCACCGCAGTACAGCGCTGTCGCTGCCGCGGGGCCGGCGAAAGCGACAGCCTCACGAAAGCGCAGTCGCCGAACGCCCACAGCAGACGCCACATCGTCGGCGCTATTTCCACTGACCACGCAGCAGCACCAGCAAAGCGAAGAACGAGCGTCTCGCAAGACAGCGTACGCGCTGCAGAAGGTGCGCAGTGTTTGTGTGGGTGGCAGAAGACAAGTGTATCTCACGTACTTTGCTACTGATTCGACCAGGAACACCGAGATGAACTAGAGAGGCAAGCGCGTGAGCTGGAGCAGCGAGTGGAGCGACTGCGGCTGCAGGCGGGGCTGCCGACCCAGGCGGACAGGCAAGAGATCGCAGACGCGCGACAGCAGAACACTGAGATCGACGAGCGGATCCACGCAGCGAGGAGGCACGAGCTGCAGCTCACGTCGCTGGCGAAGGAGCAGCTGCAGGCGCCGCCCGTGAATCCGCTGGCCACGTACATCCACTTGCCGCGCGACCAGACGCAACGCCGTGAGATCCTCCTGGCCATGAAGGACGTGAAGCTGCGCCGCGCCGCAGAGATCGGCATCGAGCGGTTCCGGTACCTCGACGCCACGGAATCGTACCTATGCGAAGAGCGGTTCCTCGCCGACGACGGGGTCTTCTACTGCAACCACTGGTCGATGAACGCGTTTCGCAACTTCCGCTCGACGCGCGAGATGTTCGACGCGCTGGTGTTCTGGGTGTACAACATGGAGATCAGCGTCACGGAGATCGCCAACCAGGTCGCCGTGCGCGAAGACAGCGGCGAGGCCATCGCGCCGACGATCTGGAACCAGCGCATCGTGACGACAACGGAGGGCGTCGGCTGCGTCGAGGAGCTCAACATGGCGAACTTCGCGCAGTTCTACGAGCGCTACGACCTGCTGGACGGCGCGCCGCTGGGGATTCTCATCACGGACACAGTGGACGAGGACGACCTGTATCCGTACAAGCCGCTGGAGCGGACGCGGAAGAACGTGCAGGCGTACCATTTGTTCAGTGAGGTTACGGATCCTGCGACGCAGCAGAAGGCGGTCGTGCTGAACACGTGCGTGATCAACGCGCAGCTGCCGCCGCAGTTTACCGTGGAGCCGCGCGTGATGGAGAAGCTCCACGAGCACATGTCCGGGTGGATCGTGGTCATGAAGCAGTACCTGAGCGAGTACACAGTGCCCCCGTGAGCTGTGGGGCTTGCATTCTCGGGCTCTAGAACAGTCGTGCTTTATATCATGACAGCGGCGGTTTTGAAAGGAACTCGGTCAACTCAAACGCACACATCGTAGTCGCGCAGCAGCTACTGACTTGTTTCGGGTCACGAGACTTCTGTGCTCCGTCGCTTTGTGCGCGTGATCGGAAATGGCGACACCGAGCGCTCGTACGTTCGTGACGAACGCCCTTGCAGCGTCGGTCGTGGACTCGGGAGGCAGCCAGGCGACAGCGTCGTGATCCCGTCTGCCGCTGTTGACAGCTTCGCCCGCAGTTGCAGCGTCCCTTCACTTTCGAACTGCAACTCTCGACTCAGGTTGGCGCTGTATCCACAGAGTCGGTTGTGAATGTTCTGGACGGTGGCCCAAACTCCTTAGTGCGTGGGGCGGCATCCGAGCAGCCCTCAAGCAGTCTCAGGAGTGGCTGGTGCTGTCCCGGTCTCACCTGTTCTGTACTATCAGAAGGAGCTGCTCAATCTGAAGCTGCATCGGTGCTGATCGCTGGGTCTTGGATGTTTGTACGGTTGAGTCGCCGGTGGGGAACTGCCCGTTCCTCAGACTGCGAGTCTGCGACTGCAAGCGGATCTCCAAATCTTGGAGCTGGAACAGCATCGTAATCGCCTAATACAGTACACGACGGTCAAAATTTCGAACTGTTCGTGAGATCTGTGGAAGAAATTGCGGAGACCAGGCTAGTCCAACGAGACTAAGCTAATTTGCATCGCCTCGTCTCCTCTCAAACAGTGCAACTTGAACCGCGTGTTCGTGGGAGACGAAACCTCGGAACCCCCCACTGGTTACGTGACCCCCTCCCTCCCAGTGAGTGAGGCCCACGACCATGGCGACGCCGCCCGCGTCGCTGGAGGAGCAGCAGCTGCGCTTCGTGGCGGCGCAGCACTTGATGGCCGTGCCGTCGCAGAGACGCAGCGCCGCCACGCCAGACGCGCAGCCCCAGCGGACAGTCCACCTCGGCAATGTGGCCGAGGGAGACGCCTCGAGGAAGCGAGGGCGCCGTAGTAACAGCAGGAAAGCGGCGCAGATGATGACGTCGCCACCGCTGCGACCTCAGCAGCACGGCGACTCGCCGGCGCAGACGCCACGGAAGTCGGCGTACGCCATCCAGAAGGTGAGCCCGTCATCTGAGAAGCTCCAGGATCCCACGACTGATGTGTGGGTTGTGGGCTGTAGCAACAGCGAGACGATCTGGTGGAGCAAGTGGCGGAGCTGGAGGAGCAAGTGGAGCAGCTGCGGCTGCAGGTGGGGCTGCCGACCAAGGCGGACAGGCGCGCGATCCTGGCCGCCAGGCGAGCGAACGCCGAAGTCGACGAGAAGATCCACGCCAACCGACGGTACGTGACGCAGCTGCGGTCGCTGGTGGCCGAGCAGCTCCAGTCGCCGCCTGTGAACCCTCTGGCCACGCACATCCACCTCCCTCGCGACCAGGAGCAGCGCCGCGCGATCCTCCACGGCATGAAAGACGTCAAGCTGCGGAGGGCTGCGGAGATCGGAATCGAGCGGTTCCGGCACCTGGACGGCAACCTGTCGTACCTGAGCGAAGAGCGGTTCGGCACAGACGACGGCGCGCACCACTGCAACCGCTGGGAGATCAACGCGTTCCGCAACTTCAAAACCGCCAGGCAGTTGTACGACGCGCTGCTGTTCTTCATCTACAACATGGAGATCAGCGTGACGGAGATGGTCAACCAGATCGCCGTGAGGGAGGACGACCAGGACATTGAGCCCACGATCTGGAACCACCGCATCGTGACGACGACCGAGGATGTCGGGTGCGTCGAGGAACTGAATTTCGTGGGCTTCGCGCAGTTCTACGAGAGCTGCGACCTGGTGGACGGCGCGCCGCTGGGCGTGATCACCTACTGCTCCGTGGACGTGGACGATCTGTACCCGTACAAGCCACTGGAGCGGACGTGTAAGGAGGTGCAGACGTTCCACTTGTTCTGCGAGGTCGTGGATCCCGAGACGCACACCAAGTCGGTCGTGCTCAAGACGTGTCTGCTGAACGCGCAGCTACCGCCACAGTTCCCACTGGAGCCGGGCGTGCTCGAGAAGCTCCACGCGTACATGTCGCGATGGATTGTGCTCATGAACCAGTACCTGAGCGAGTACACGGTGGCGCCGTAAATGAGAGTATTTGTACCGAAAGTGATGCTCTGGACTGCTCAGTTGAAGTAGGTGTAGCTGCTGATGCAGCAGGTGGCTATACACCAAACGTTAGTGGAATTATCGTCATGCTTTTCACGCCGTGTGGCTCCATCGTGGGGATGGGGCTGACTACAATGGACGATCAGAGAGCCATAGCGCCCTTCGCGGCAGTGCCGTGCGGACAGCAGCTCCTGTGCACCTGTCTACGACTGCTTGTAAGGCTCTCAGCCATGTCAGCCAACTCAGTGTGCCTGCGTGCGGTCTGTAGAACCCAGCTTGGACGACAGCAGTGGGTGCGGTATGCAACATCATCGCTCACGACGCGACCGTGTACTCGCACAGGAACTGCTTCATGAGCTCGACCCAGCGCGACATGTACGCGCGGAGCTTGCCCACCACGTGCGACGCCACAGGAAACTGCGGCGGCAGCTGCGCGTTCAGCAGTCCGATCTGGAACGCCACCGACGTCCGCCCCGTCAGCGGATCCACGATCTCTCGAAACAGGAAGAGCGCCTGCACGTCCTTCCGCGTCCGCTCCAGCGGCTTGTACGGATACAGGTCGTCCTCCGCCACCGTGTCGACTGCGATAACCCCCAGCGGCGCGGCGTCGACCAGCTCGCAACGCTCGTAAAACTGCGCAAAGCCCACCGTGTTGAGCT
>JAADXN010001063.1:0-11625 GCA_023337875.1 Pythium apleroticum | reverse complement strand
GAATTCGTTGGCGATTTCACCAACATGGTGAGCTCGCGCGACCGCGGCGGCGGCGTCGAGACGCAGGACTACATGATCAACTGGAACGTCGGGCCGCTGGGGCTCGTACTGCGGCCCGACCTGGGCGCCGACATGCCGCCGGTCGTGGCGCAGGTGCTGCCGGGCGAGTCGGTCGCGAGCCTCGCGGGCGTGGGCGTGGGCGACATGCTCGTGTCGGTGAACGGCAAGAAGTGCAGCAAGATGGGGTACGAGAAGGCCATGAAGACGCTGTACAAGCACAAGCTGCCCATCATCCTGCACTTCCGCATCCCGCAGTTCAAGACGCTGGCGGCGCAGGAGCCGTACTACGCGCAGACGCCGTCCAGCAACGCCACCATGACGCCCGTGAGCAACCCGTACTACTCGCCGCACCCGCTCGGCGGCGCCACGCCCAGCAACAACGCCGCCAACTTCCAACAACAACAACAGCAGCAGCAGCAGTACCAGCAGTACGCGAGTCAGCAGCCCTTCCCGGGCCAGCTCCTGCAGTATCAGCAGAACCAACAGCACCAGCAGCAGTACCACCAACAGCAGCAGCAGCAGTACCAACAGCCGCACCAGCCGCAGTACGCTGCCCCCAACCAGCCAGCGTACCGGGCGACGTCGCTGTCGTCCGGGCCGCCCGTGACCAGCGGCCGCGGCGGCCGCGCCTTCTCGTCGGCGTCCACGGCGTTCGAGTCCAAGGAGCAGAAGCTGCGCAAGCAGTTCAGCGTCGTGTGGGCCAGCGGCTCGCTGGGCTTCAGCTTCCGCCCCTACGCGCCGGGCGTGAACGTGCCGACCGTGGACTTGATTGGCGCGCGCGGCCAGGGCAAGAACATGGACCTGGTGTGCGTCAACGACGTGCTGATCGCCATCAACGGCGAGAAGACCAAGGACCTGGGCGTCGAGCGCGTGCTCAAGATGCTCCACGTGCTGGAGAAGCCGGTCGTGCTGCGGTTCCACAAGTCGTCGCACCGCATCGAGACGCCGCTGACCGCCACGGCCACGCGGCTGCGGAGGAAGAGCAGCGCCAAGAAGCTGGCGGCCGTGGTGGAGAAGGAGCGCGAGCTGGAGAGGCAGTATGAAGAGGAGGAGAAGGAGGAGGAGGAGGAGGAGATGGTGGTCGTGGAGGACGAGCGAGTGAAGGAGCAGGCAGTGGTGGTGGAGGACCAGAGGAGCCACCGCCGCCACCACCCAGTGGAAGACGAGGAGGAGGAGGAGGAGGAGGACGACGGCGAGCAGGCAGTGGGCGATCTCGAGTACGAGGCCATGCCGTCCGTGCGGTTCGCGCTGGACGACCAGATCCAGCTGCGGTCCGAGTCGCGGTCATCCAAGGCGACACCGACGTCGCCAGCGGACAACTCGCGGGCGGCTCGCGTGTCCAACCGCAGCCACCACAGCCACTTCGACGACCACTTCCAGCACCACGAGCCACGGCGCGAAGAGCCGTCGGTGGCTGTCGCGAGTCAGTTCGCCAAGCGCGTCGCTTCCAGTCCCGAGGCTTCTGCGCAAGCCGCAGCCCCGGCGCGGAATCCAGGCGTGAACCACATGCAGCAGCCTGCGGCGCAGCCAATGCCAGCTCCGGTCCCTGTGCCTGTGCCAGTGCCAGTGCCCGTGCCAGCCAAGGCGGCCCCTGTGCCACCTACGCAGCCTGTCGTGTTCATGGAGAACGACGAGCAGGACCTCGAGGACGCATTCCTGGAGCCTGACCAGGAGCCGGACGAGTCGGAGCTGCCGCACGTGCCCATCTCGGTCGCAGCTTCAGCTCCAGTCAAGCGCTCCACGTCTTCGTTCACCATCCCGCTCGAGCACGCGCGCGAGATCGTGGCCAAGTCCTCGGGTAAGCCCGTTGCTGAATGCCAGTTCGGCGGCAAGCCCCTGCTCCAGATCGAGGAAGGCAGCGTGCAGGCACGGCTGCTGGTCACGTTTGCCAAGGCGTGTCTGGCCAAGCAGATGAAGCTGGCGCGCGGAGAGAGCGAGCCGACGGCCAAGCCGAAGCCGGCGCCGTCGTCGCCGACTCCGCCGCTGTCCCAGTCCCAGTACCACCCACGTGCACCCAGCTCGCACTCTTCTGGACGCCACTCGTCCGTGAACGGTGGCATCCTCACCCCGAAGCCAAAGCCAGTCCCGGTTCCAGTGCCTCCTCCGTCGAATATCAACGTGTTCGCTGGTAACACGCTCGCGCCGGGCAAGCCAAAGTACCTTGCATACTCGTTCCGCCAGACGCAGAGCAACGCGGCTCCTGCGGTTCACGAGCGACGAGAGACGAACACGTTCGTGGCACCAGCGCCAAAGGCTGCTAGCCCACAGGAGCCGCCACAGCAGCCGCGCATCTTCCACTTCCACGAAACCGTGCACCACACGAACACCACGCGCACGACCGTCGAGGTGGTCGCCGACTCGAACGAACGGGTGTCGCAGGCGAGCCAGCAGAAGCCACAGAGCCCCGTAGAGCGAGTGACTGAGATTTCCCAGACGCCGTCGATCTCGACGGCACCAGCGACGATGCCACAACGTGCCAGCGACCACCGTATCAGCGCTGGCGGCCTCACGATGTCGCAGCTGCGCGTGAGCGGCAAGCTCACGGCCGAGGACATTGACATCGATGCCACTGACAATTTCAAAGACCTCGGGGACGCCACGGTCGCCGAAGAGAAGGAGGAGCTGCCCAAGCGTGTGACCGAGATGATCGCACTGGACACGCTGCTCGCGATCCGTGTCGGAGAGCAGACGACGGCTGCTGCGCCAAGACCGTCGTCGGAGGCGACGCCAGTGTCGGCGTCGTCGCTCAGCCACGACGAAGAAGAGAAGGAGGAGGAACAGCCAGTTGTGCACGCGGAGCCGACGCTGCCAGAGGTGGAGGTCGCCAAGCTAAAGACGGAGGCAGAGACCGCCCAGGCCCCAGCCAGTGACGAGGCCGAGAAGCCACACGAGACCGAGGAGAAGAAGCCGCATCACGTTTACGTGGGCGTGTTGGCGACCGCGGACCACCCCGTGATCCTCCGTCTGTGCTCCGAGTCCCACGACCTGGAGAAGGTGATGGTGGGCCACACGGTGGACATGATCATCAGCAAGAAGCGCGTCGTGGAGGAGATCCAGGACATCCTGGACAGCCTCGAGATGGAGCTGCAGTTCGAGCGCCACTCGTTCGTGGGCTTCGGCCAGTTGGACGAGCAGGAAGACTTCGCACCACCCGCCAAGCGCTGCTCCCGCTGCGGCAAGAGCGGCGACGTGAGCGAGCTGGTCATGGACCGCGACCACCGCGACCTGTACTGCCACAACTGCTACGACGTGTTCTTCTACCAGGAGTCGGCGAGCTCGATGCGCAACTCGAGCGTGTCGTCCCTGGTGCCGCCCGAGTTCGACACGCCGACCGACTTCGATCCGTTCGAGTACAGCCTCCACGACTCGATGGTCAACGTCGAGGACGAGTTCATGCCGTGGCGCCACCTCAACAGCGACGCGCCTTCCGAGCGCGACTCGAACCTCACGCTGGCGTCCACCATCACGAGCCACGCCGACGAAGTGTGGCTCTGAGCAGCAGCAGCAGCAGCAGCAGGAAGAAGCGTAGCGATCGTAGGAGGCGAGGAGCGGATGCAAGCTCCAGAGAGACCCGAGGCATATTATATCGACAGTCAAACAGCAATAGAAGAAACCCTTGAGTGAGTCAGCACCATCAGCCTATCAACCATCAATTACATAACGTGACTCATCATCGAGCGGGTACTGTACACGAATACCATCGAGGCAGCGTCACTCCCTCTCCATCAGCCACCAGGGGGATGAGGAGCCTCCAGAGCCATTTGAGTAGTGAGACCGTGCGCCCCTCTGGCTTCAACATTCTCAATCCTGGTCATTTACCTCTCAAAACGTATCATCTCATCCATCACATGTGGCTCGAAGATGAACTGCATAAATAAATTCACCTTCATAAATAGATTGCATGCCGTCAGCTTCCGTTCTCAGATTAGCCCCAGAAACAGGCCTGGCCGTTCCCGCCCGCGTCGAACGTTCTCCTTCCAATCTCCGCACGCACCTCCTCCCCGCGGCGGAGACTCCCTCTCCTCCCCATCCATCGCCATCGCTCAGCCTTTCATCATGCGCTGCTCACTCCGCCTTTCGCCGGCTTCCTCCTCCGCCCCCACGGTCTCCGCTACGCGCGACTCGTCCGCTCCGCTCCCCCCCACGCCATGGCACTCCACGCCTCGCAGGCCGTCCTGGCGGATCTGGCCGCCCCTGGCTTCCACGAAGCCGTGTCCGTGGGCCAGGAGAGCGTGGCCTCGCTGTTCTCCGCGGACCCGTACAAGCCGACGATCGAGGTGCTCGGGCCTCCGTACCGCAACGTGCTGGGCGACGCGTGCGTCGTGCCGCTGGGCGGCCATGAGTTCTTCTTCTCGTACGGCACGCCCTGGGTCACGACGTACCCGCTGGTCACGGCCTGCAACCTCTCGACGCACTCGGTCGCGTACCTCAAGTGGCAGGCGTCCAGTCCGCTAGGCGTGCAGTTCGACCGCATCGGCGCCGTGTGGATCAACGGCGTCGAGCTGCTGCGCACGTCCACGGAGGAGCCCGACCGCAAGAGCGGCGTGACGTGGGAGATCGCGCGCGACATCTCCGTGTACAGGGACGTCGTGGCCAAGGGCGGCGACGTCGTGGTCGCGCTCGACAACGTGATCGACGGCCCGTACAACTCGAGCTTCGCCGTGTCGCTCTCGCTCGAGTTCTACCAGCCGCTGGACGCCGACCACACGCCCCGCGCGCCGGATTTCATCGTGCCCGTGAGCAAGAACCGCACCAGCTACGGGTGGTTCACGGTCGAGCCCAGCAGCACGACGCGCGGAGACAACTCGGCGCTCGTGAGCGTGCCGGCCAACACGGAGGAGCTGTACTTGGAGCTGTTCCTGTCGCACCACCAGTGCGATGAGTTCTGGTACGGCAACCCTCCGGACGAGTTCGCCAAGCCCAACGGCATCTGCGGCAGCGGCCCGTTCCGGGAGGTGCAGGTGCTCGTGGACGACGAGATCGTGGGCGTCGTGTGGCCCTTCCCGACCATCTTCACGGGCGGGCTGAACCCGTACCTGTGGCGGCCCATCGTCGCCATCGGCGCGTTCCAGGTGCCGACGTACCTGCTCAACTTGACGCCGTTCCTGGGCAAGTTTGTGGACAGCAAGCCCCACAACGTGACGTTCTTTGTGGACTACGGCATCGACTTCTGGCCCATCGACGGCAACCTGCTCGTGTACGTGGATGCCGACGGCAACAAGACGCACGTGCAGGTGCTGGAGCAGACGCTGGACCGCCACGTCGTGCCGAAGACGACCCAGAAGATCGATGGCATCAACGCCAACTTCACGCTGCTGGCCACGCGCGACCTGCACGTGAAGACCCGCGTGACGACCTCCAAGGGCGCCAAGATCTACGACCTGAAGCAGCACTTTGAGTACGCCAACAAGCAAGAGTACCTGCAGGACGGAGAGGTCGGCACGTTCGACTCGCTCACCAAGGTCAAGTCGACGCTCACGGTGTCGGCGCCGGCGCCGCAGTCCCAACAGGGCGGCGACAGTGGCACCTCGACGCTCGCAACGCTCAAGAGTGAGGAGCAGTACCCGCTCGTGGGCAAGACGTTCTACCGCCAGCTCACGCCGTCGGCGTACCGGCTCGAGGCCGACATCGCCAGCGTCTTCCGCCGCTCGCTGAGCGTGAGCGGCCCGGCCAAGGCCACGGCGTTCCGGTACGGCTACGACACCAAGGACGTGTCCATCGCGCTGCAAGGCTCAGCCCAGGCGCAGACGGGACTCGGCGGCAACGGAACGACCAGCGCCACGTTCGCAGAGAAGAGTACACTGGACGGCTGCGTGTCGCGCCAAGCCAAAGCCATCAACGGCGTGCTGCTGCGCGACGAGACCATCGTCTCGCCCACGTGCAAGTAAGTGATCGAACAGCCACCACGACGGTGCGCAGAATGGCTACACTCGCGACGGTCTCACCTGCGTCAGTGAGACCGTCCTCGGTTTCGAAATCCAACACCGTGGTTTTGTGTCAATGTGTGCTGTCTATTCATCATCGGTAAATCGTATCGCGTGCGGCTTGTCTCGTGGCTTACAGGGCGTCGTCGGCCGCCGTGCGCGTGCGTTTCCGGACTTCGCTCTGCGGTGCGTCGGCCTCGCGCTTCTTGCTCTTGCCGCCGGCGTTGTCCGTGAAGAACAGCGCGTCGTCGGCCGCGTCCTCTTCGTCCTGCTGCTGCTGCGGCTCGGCAGTCGGCGCTCGCGCCACCACGAAGTGCGCGCGCTCCTTCTCGGCCTCCACAAAGATCGCAAATTGCTAATCAAAAATGAAATCATCCGTCAGTCAACAACACACACACAAAAAAAAAACACTCCACGAAGGACTCACCTCCACCAGCACGCGCATCTCGGCGAGCGAGAGCAGGCTGTCGTGCATCAGCACGTTGGCCATCTTCTTCTCCGACTTGTGCTTGGACAGCTTCTTCATCGTGGCCTGCACGACCGCGTGCTCGCCGCCAAACACCTTCTTCACGTGTGTCATCCAGCGCCAGAACGCCGACGGCAGCGCCACGCCCACGAGCTGCGAGGTCGCGCTGGCGATGGCCGGCACCGTCTGCTTGCGCTCCACGCGCATGAACTCGGCCGCGTGGCGCAGACACAGCAGCGTATCCAGCAGCGCCAGGGGCGCCTTGTGCTGCCACTGGACCGTGGCCGGGAACGCGCGGCCGTAGAGCTCCGCGAGCGCGTCCTGCAGCGCTCTGTGCTGGTCCTTGGTCAGCGCGTCGTCCTCCTCCTCGTCGTCGTCCTCGCTCACGAACTTGGTCGGCTTGGCGAAGCGGTGGAACGCCGCCAGCACGGCCTGGTGCCACTCGCTGCTGTGCTCGTGCGGCTGGCTCTTGGCCGCCAGCACGACCTGCCGCGCCACCTGCTTGGCCAGCGCCACGCAGTCCACGCGCTCCTTCTTCTTGAGCGCGCGCTTGAGCTTGGCGGCCTTGCGGCGCGACTTGGGCGAGTCCTGGTCGTCGTCTTCGTCGTCGTCGTCGTCCGAGTCGGAGCTCGAGTCGCCGCTCGTGCTGGCCGAGTCCGAGTCGCTGTCGTCCTCGAACACCATGGGGAAGCTCACGACCAGCGCCAGCAGCGCACCGTACACGCCAGCGCGCGCCTTCACAGCGTCCAGCGACCGGAACGTCGCGCTCTCCTGCGGCTGGAAGAACGCCGTCCAGGGCTTGGCCGTCGGGGCCGCGGTCGCCGTCGCCAGGTCTGCGACCACCAGCGACTGCAGTAGCACGCGCAGCTTCTCGCGCTCGCCGCTGGGCTTGGCGTCCGCGTCGCAGACCCATTTGCCGCGCGCGTCGTCGCACCACTTGACCGTGATCTTCTCCACGCAGCGCGTGAGCAGCTCCATGTAAAACGCCGTCTTGCGGGCCGTGGCGTCGGCCGCTTCGTACTGCCGCGCCGCCACGACGTTGAGCTGCGCCACGCACTGCTCCGCGACCCCCACGAGCTGCTCCGTCGACGCCTTGGCGTCCTTACTCGCCTCTTCGATACGCGCCGCCGTGGCCGCGTCCTGCGCCAGCACCGACTGGAGCTTGGTCGTGAGCTCTTCGCTCGAGGAGGTCGCCAGCGCGCGCTCGACGTCCTCTTCGCTCAGTAAAAGCGGGAACGCGTCGCCAGAGGCCGCCTGCGAGGCACTCTGCTGCGCTTGGAACTCGCTGTGCTTGTGCGTGAGCTGCACGCGCAGCAGCTCCACGTACTTGGCCAGGTCGCGCGTGAGCAGCGCCTTCACGGGCACCTTCTTGGGCAGCTTGGCCACACCTTCCTCGAGCACATTCTGCAGAAACGCCGCGTTGAGCCAGAAGAGCTCTTTCTGCTGCGTCTGCTGCGCCCACTGCGTGAACAGCGTGGTGCTGAACTGCTCCACAAACGCCGTCGCCTTGCGCTCCATTTTCGTCGTCGGCTGCCTCCTGTATGAGGAGATGCTGTCGCTTCGCGATTGTATTGGCTGGTGGAGAGGTCGGGCACTATCGGGCTATCAAAACCCGCGCTAGAGTGACGGGGTGAAAAACGTGGTGAAAAGGGTGACAGATGATCAGATTATAAAATATGAGAGAGAGACGATCGTAAATGGGTACACAACCAACGAACATGGGTACACTTTTTCTTGGTGAAAATAGAAATGGAGAGAACGAACGCGGTGCTTTTGCTTCGGCAGTCTCTCTCTCTCTCTCTCTCTATCTATCTGTATGTGTGATGGCGGTAGAGAAGTCGCTCGAGTATGAGCGGCGCGTGCGGTCGCTGAAGAAGCGGCTGACGCTCGACTTCCAGCCGCTGCGCGACACGCTCTCGCGCGGCCTCGACGTGCTCATCGACGTACGCCTTCCGTCCCCACGTTCTCCTTGTATCCCGACTGATGCTGATGGATAACGAGTGCACTATGGCAGCCTGAGGCGGCGGTACTGTGCACTGCGACGGTGGAGGCCATGTGCGACGCGCTCTTCAACGTGGTGATCAAGAACCTCCACGACGAAGCGGCCATGAGCCTTGCGCCACTCGTACGTCCCTCCCCCTCATCCCGTTTAACCTGAACAGCGACTAATGAAACACGTCCAGGACACGAAGGTGACGATCTACCATCTCCAGGTCGCGTTGCGCGGCCACCCCGACTTCGCGCAGCTTCTCCACGGCGTGGAAAGCGCCGCCGTCGTGCTCGAGTACTTCCTCGACGACAACGCGTCCAAGTCGCTGTACGAGCGCAACCTCATCGCGACGCGAGAGGCCAAGCACTTGCGGTCGTCGACGTCGCTTCCTGTCAGCGACCAGCCGCCGGCGATGAGCGACGACGAGCTCATCGCCCTCCACGAGCGCACACGGTCCGAGTGGCAGAAGCGCGAGGACGACCCGTTCACGGACGTGGACTTCGCCATGGTGCTCAAGTGCGTGCACCCGGCGTTCACGCTGGCGTACAGCGCGACCATGCTGCTCAGCGCGCTCGTGCGCGAGCTGCTCAACGAAGTGTGCGACCGCGCCAACGTGGAGAGCGTACAGCGCCGCGTACCCTCCGAGCTGTACGTCGAGGACCTGGCGGCGCCGCTCGCGCGAGTGTTCCACGTCGGCGGCGAGCTCGGCCGCCACATCGACAAGACCGCCGGCGAGTGTCTCGAGCGGTTCCGCCTGCGCTCGCGGCAGGGCGCCACGCTCACGCTGCGCTTCCGCGTGTACACGAGCGGCGCCAACGCCGCGCAGAGCAGCAAGGCCAACAGCGCCAACCACGCGCTGGCCAACGTGGCAAGGGACGCCAAGTTCGCAGCGTTGCTCATGCAAATGTGCCGGAAGTGCCACCTCGAGCCGGCGACCGTCGTGGGGATCTACCGCGGCCACCAGCTTGAAGCCAGCGCATCGCCGGCCTCGCTTTCCATCCCGACCGGTGCGATTGTGTACTTGGTGTCGAAGAAATGGTGGGACCACACGCGGCGGAACGAGGCGAGGAGAGGGCTGCTGTCGTCGCTGCGACCGCAGGACGCGCAGCTCAAGAGCCTCGTGGAGGGCACCGAGTCCAAGGTCAAGCGGGAGTTCCAGGGCGGCGCCAGCTCCCCCTCCGAAGCGACGGCCGCCAGTCCGTTCGGGTTCCTAGCGCCCGCGGCGTCGCCTGCGAAGGTGCTGGGCGTGGAGCCAGGGAAGCGGCTGAGGACGAATGTGAAGAGCGTCCACGCAGCGAGCGCGTCACGGCTCATGGGCGTAGGAGGTGGTAGTGGGAACCCCTTGGGGAAGAGGTCGCCTTCCCGACGCTACAGTAGCGATGAGGAGGAGGAGGAGGAGGAGGAGGAAGAAGGGGAGGAAGAAGAAGAAGAAGGAGAGGAGGGCAGACGCTACTACCAGATCCACGACGAAGACAGTCTGTCGACGCTACTCAAGCAGCGGCGGCAGCCTCCGCCGCGCCGTCCGAGCGAGAACAACAGCAAGAAGAGTCCCGTCCACGCGGAGACGGAGAGCCGCCGTGCTGTCATGGCGACGCTGGCGACGCAGAGCACGCGTCTCATGGACACGCTGGACGAGGCGTGGCTCGGCTTCGCTGGCATCTCGGCGGGCGTGCGCGCCATGAAGGAGAAGATCGCGAGCCACGCGGAGGATCCCCCTGGGGGAGCGGAGGGGACGGCGGACGTGGAGGAGCTGGAAGCGGAGCTGGTGGCGCAGCTGGAGAAGACCCGCGAGCTGGTGCGACAAACGGCCGAAGCCCATGAGCTGGTGGCGCAGCTGCTGGAGGGGACGCGGCGACTGCGGGGCGGACCACAGGCAGGGCGGAGAGGAGGAGGAGGAGGCGGAGGGGGAGGAGGAAGAGTTTGAGGAGGGAGGTGAGACGCGAATGAAAACGGGTGCAAGTTGCACCAACACTCTGCGTCTAAATTTTCAGGAAGGATGTTGAAGCGGAGAAGAAAAGCGAAGAAGAAAAAGACAGGAAGAGTTGCGTGGCTGGCTGGAAGGATCTCCATCGGATCGGATCACCCAACGGCTGACGACAGGACCGTCCATCACGTGGTCAACTGGACCGGACGAAGCCACTGGACTTGCATGATCATCATGGATTCCGCGCCAGAGCTGGAGTGTGACACGCTCGCTGCAGACGCAGAATCCAGAGTGCAGACGTCCTGATCGCCACGAGCAGGAGGGTGGCCGTCTCTTCCATGTCTCGGTACCTTACGCTTTGGTACAGTTCCCTTCCGGCATGGAGCGTGGTGGCTGGGTGTGTTCATCGCCATCCGAGGGATGACGGCGCAGTTGTCCAGTCGCCGCACTCCCGCTCTGATGCAGCACGTGTTTCTGTGTCTCGAGCGCGCCGGTCGTTTGACACCACGTGGCGGTCCAGTCAGCGCGAAGTGTCCTGCGACATCCGCGGTCGCCACCCGCAATCTCATGCGCCCACAAACGCGATGGTGGCGTCTTGTGTCGACTCGACCGCCTGCTGGCTGGGTGGCGGAGAGTGTACGTTGAAGCTGATCGGCGGGGGAATCCAGAACGCGCTCGCCCATCCGTGTCCATCCCTCTGCCCGAACGACATGTGCGCACGTGGCAAGTGCCAGGAGGATGACGAGGGAGGATCCATGCATCCATCCATTCGCGCGCAGCCAGTCAGTTGGCGACCGTCTGCACGCGGTGCCGCCACAACACCACGCGATGCTGACCACCGCTGACCGCTCCCGCGCCGGCCCGGCGCTGTCCAGTTCCCTTCGCTTCCTTCTGTGGAATCTTCTGATCCACGTCCACTGTCCTGTCCGCGTTGTCCATCTGGATCGTCTCTGGCAACCCACTCGGACTCCTCCTCATCAGCTGTACCTTCCCATCAGCAGCCCCGTCTGCTTGCCAGCAAGTGTTCCGTTGTAGCCTCCCACAATTCCACGCAGATTACAGTACAGTCATCCCTCAACTACCGAAGGCACCTGAGATATAGGGAATGTGCGGAAAATTCGGTTTGGACGACAATGAAGAGTGATTGTGGAAGGTTGGTCAGTTGAAAAATGCAATGTGTTTAGTTATCTACCAAAAGATGTTCTCGATGGAGCAGTGAAGACTTTTGATCACGTCTGCAGTCCAGAAGACTTCGGGACTG
>JAADXN010001062.1:0-11626 GCA_023337875.1 Pythium apleroticum | reverse complement strand
GGCAGCGGATCCGACGTGCCTTCCGGACAGTAGAAGCCTTTCGGACACGGTCCGTCACAGGTCGCAATCGTGAGGCCCTTCGAGATCCCATACGAGCCGACTACGCACTTGCGTCGAATGCCGTTGACGCAGAAGAAGCCGGGTTCACACTTCGTCTGCTGATCTGCTTGGTCGATAGCCGTCGGCTTTCCATCAGGAAACGGATACGTGATGGTGTAGAAGCCTGGATCCACACGCTGGCGACTTGCGCTCCCACGAGGACAGTAGTAAGTCGCCGTCCCACAGGGCTTTTCGGTCGCAGACGTCGATCCTGGCGGGCAGAAGTGGCCCGGCGCGCAGCGTCCAGAGCACTGTGGTGTCGTGAGGCCGGGGCGATTGCCGAAGGTCCCGCCGGGACACAGAGAACAACGCGAGCCGTCGAGGTACGTGCCTCGCAGACACACCAGCGCCTTGCTCGTGGTGGAGCGGACGTGCACGAGAATGAGAAGCACGAGCAGTGTGGCGTGGGGCCACGACAACGTCGGCGGCATTTGGCGTGTTGAAGATGGCACTAAAGTGAACACGTTGGATCTTGAAAGGTCGCACGGTCTCCCTTACGCGGCACAATGGATGACCAGAAGGAGCGCGAGGCTCGCGCTCATGCACTCAGTCTGCTCAAGAAGAAGCTCAAGGCAAGCAGTCGCCAGCGGCCTCAGCGCACACACGAAGACCCTGGTAACCAGTCTGGCGTGGTTGAGGTTAATGAGATGCCAAAGGACGAGGAAGAGGCAGTTGGAACACCGCTCGAGTCTCAACTGCCGCAGATTCAAGCCACAGCTTCAAGGGAGCTGTCGTCAGACCCCGATGGTGCGATATCAAAGCCATTGCGACAGCCTGCTGAAATGTCCACGCCGCCGCATCCTCCCAAACCGCTGAAGAAACTGGTGGTCAAGTGGTCTTGTACGCAATGCCAACGCGAGTGCATCCCCGTTCGTGAGGAGAGCCGCTGCTTGTGGTGAGTTGGATTGTCTTCAGTCTCGTTTGATCTGCCATGGCTCAATGCGTCTGCTGTGTCAGTGGCCACCGTTACAAGGAGCACCCGGCGTCGAAAGACGACCCTCGCGTCGTCAAGAACAAGGCCCTTGCTTCGGTCTTCACGCCGTTCGCCTGCACATCCGCCAAGTGCGCGTGCAAGGCGTTCTTCTACGTCGTAGCGGAGGGCGCGTGGATCCTTCGCTGCCGCTGCAAGCACAAACACACAGACCACGACGCGAGTGCCACGCCTTTCAAGTGCCAGAAGACAAAGTGTGCGTGCGACGGCTTCGACAGCCCGTGGGTGTGCAACTGCGACCACCCATGGAGCGACCACGTTCAGGAGACGATCGAGAAGGAGTTCAAGCCTCTGGAGCTCTTCCAGGAACAGTTCCAGGTAGACGAGCTCAACCGCGTCGCGCGAACGGACCTGCTCGCGGAGCCCTTGCGCCTGTGACTCAAGAGTCAGACTGTAATGACAGTCGTCAGTCGCGTGAGTTTACGTTGGACCTTCCTCCCGTCCCGACAGTCTCCGCAGTTGTGTCCACACAGAGAATTCGTCCGTCTGGCTGGTCTGATCATCGGGCTCGTGGACTTTCACGTCCAGTGGGACGATGCCAAGTCCGCGCAGTCAGTCTCCATGGGCCTCTCCACAGAAATCCATTGGGCTCTCCAATGAGATGGTGAATGGATCACCATTGTCGCCGTGGTCACCACGGCATTCCGGCATTCCATCTGACGGATAGTACCGAGTCGAATCCCGACGCACGCCTCAGAGTCTGAGAAATGAGCTCGGGAAGTGGAATTCCCACTGGCGCTTCGAATCGAAGGCGCAGCTGTCGTACTGTATTGTAGCTCCTTGTGGGCAGCGATGCAGCCTGTCGTGATGCAAATGGTGGCGTGGTGCGTGGCGCTTGCATGGAGTGGATGCCAGTGGGAAACTGCCACCATGGCCGTGGCGTGGTGCCGGAATCGTACTTTGTCGAAGTTAAATGATCCCAACGCGTTTTGTGGCTCACTTAAACCCGATAAAGTACGAAAGTCCCACTAGTCAGGCGCGACGATGGGCTCACAACTGACTCGATCCCACCATTCCACGCGTCCCTTGACAAGCAAGCGCCGCGTGAGTAATACGGTTCTCAAGCTTCAAGTAACAACCGTGGTCTCCGCTTCCCATGGGCATAATTGAGCCACTCACACGTAGAGTCCCACTGCCGCCGCGAGCCAGCAGTGGCGGCGAGTGGCCGGTCCCCGTCCAGTCGCGCGTGCGCTCGCAGATTGCGGTGCGCTGGACCGTAACTTACGATGCGTCTGTGTGACTGGGAGACTCCCAGTGGGAGTCTCACTGCCGACCGGGACGGGACCGACTGGGTGGGTACCTTTGCGTCGTATCGTACTGTACGCCTCCGTACCTGCCGTTGCCTGGCCACCGGGCCGTCGGTTTGTTCGTCCGTGCATTACGTCGTTCGCTTGCAAGCGCGGAAGCTCTCGTCTGCTCGCCCTCGCACCGGCGGTGGCATTTTTGGATCTTCCTTCGACAGAAGAAGACCAAAACCCACAGGAGTCTCTCACACAGTCTCCTGGACAACCCCCGCTTCACGTGGCCTCACCCGCCCGTACATACATACCCCCACTACCACACCACCACCACCAACATGAGCTGGCTACAGACCCACGAGATCGCGGTGCCGACGTACCAGACCACCACGACCGCGACCCACGGCGGCCGCAAGCGCATGAACGTGACGATGTTCCAGATCACGCTCACGTCGCGCAATGCCCACGCGCCGGTCGTCTCGGTCGACCGCCCGATGGTCGCGTTCCAGTCGCTTCGCTCCGAGCTCCTGCGGCTCACGCGGCCGCAGTCTGCGCACAGCAAGAAGACCGAGTGGGTGCGCCGCATCGTCAAGACCAGAAGCACTCGGTCGACGTGCTGCTCGTGCGAGAAGCCGTCGCCCTGCTCGTTCCAGACGCTCCACGAGACGCTCCAGGCCCTTGGCTCCCTGCCCGAGTCCGACTCGGCTTCCTGCTTCAAGCGATCAAAGACCCACACAAGCGACGTGAATGCCCACCGGCTATCACTTGAAAGCTGGCTCCAGTCTCTACACAGGGCGTTTGCTAGCTTTTCCGGATCACTCCTCCAGGCCAAGTACCAGCGCAGCAACTGCGACGTGCTGAACGCATACGCGTCGTTCTTCAACGCCAAGATCCACTTCCGCGTGCTCGACGCCGCGACGCTGCGCCAGCCATTGGCGCTGCGAGCCTGGCGGGCGGAGCGCGAGCAAGCTGCCGTCGAGGACCTCAACCTCGTGGACGACGAGGACGAGGAGCAGATCGACAGCCCGCCGACAAGCGAGCCGGCCACCACCGTAGAGGACAGCCACCGCCTGCCGCGGCTCGAAGTCAAGCGCGTGGGCCTCGCCACGCTGCAGACGTTCCTTGAAGACTTCTGTGACACGATCCTCACGCAGTACGGTCAGGACATCCTGGAGCTCCAGTCGCCGGAGCTCACCATGTCCCGCCGCTGGGAGATCTGTCTGTTCGTCGCGTGTCGCATCGGCCACAGCTACGGCGCGCAGCTCATTATGTTCTACTACGCCGACGCCAACGTGGCCATGGAGGACGGCACGACGTGTCTGCACATTGCGTCCCGCATGGGCCGCACAGCGATCGTGTCGATGCTGCTGCAGGAGGGCGCCGACGTGAACCAGGCCAACAAGTCGGGCATCACACCGCTCATCGCGGCGTGCCGCAACGGCTGCGTGGAGGTCGCCAAGACGCTGATCGATGCGGGCGCTAACGTGCTCGCTGCCAGTGCCAAGGGCACGCACCCGTTACACGCTGCGATCGTGTCGCAGAGCGTCGAGATCGTCGAGCTGCTGCTGGCGAACGGCGCCGACGTGCGAGCCACGACGGCCAGCGGGCTCACGCCGCTGCATTTCGCGGCCAAACTCGGCTCGGTGGAGCTGACGGAGCTGCTGCTCAAGCACAACGCCGACCCAGAGCAGCAGACCAAGAGCGGCAGCGACGCCATCGCGATCGCGACGACCAACGGCCACTTTGAGATCTGCGAGTTGTTCCAGAAGGAGATGGACCGCAAGAACGTGCTCACGAGCAGCGGCGGCAAGCTCTTCCACCGGTTCAAGAAGCAGCAGGCCGCCAGCGCGAGTGGACGCACGAGTGTGGCCATGAACCTGCGCAACTCGACGAGCCACCGGCTCAGTCTCGAAGAAAACAACGGCGTGCTTCTCCGCCGAAGCGAACGATTCTCGGGACCGTTGCTGATGGAAGCCCTCACAGTGTAAGGAGATACACTGGGAGAGACAGCAACAGAGAGCAGCGCCCCAGGCCCGTGCTTCGACCATTCCGACGGAAGAATGGTCTTGATGAGGAGCAGAGCCCAGGATACTGATCGATCCACTAATTTAATGAGAATCGCTATTTAATCCACTGAATTAGCAGTAGCACCTCGCCTAATCATGAATAGCATCCGTCAGGTGGTTGGATTGCAGGTGCGACAGCATCTATCTCAGTATCAGACTCAGACGGCGACCCACAGTAAGTCAGTCGTTGAGGGCATTAAGCACCTCTAATTATGCAACCATGCCCATTTTGTTGCTATTTCAGAGGGGACAAGTCTCTATTTTGCAACGATATCCAGATCCTGCCGCCTGTCTCGCTCCCGTTTGATGGACCGCCGACGGAAATGTCCCCAATCTCGTAGAGACGCCTGTTGACTCCACGCCAAACCTAGATTAGTGCGGTTTGGCATCCTCCGTGGCATCCACTCTTGGACCGAGATGCTGCCGCTTACTGCCGGCACGGAGTCCTCTGGGCGCGTGTTGAAGCCACGGCCGCGCGGCTCTGCGCAGGGCTCCACCAAGGGCAGTGCCGGCTTTCTGCTATGTGACGCGCTGTTCCGGTGGCGGCTCCACGCGTTCGCGGCGTTGATGGTGGCAGCGATGGTCGTGACGCTGTGGATGCAGAGCACGCTACTGGCCGGCGCAGGCGCTCTGGCTGCTGACGGCGAGCTCAACGCACGATCGGACAACCTCCGCGTGGAGTTCGGGGACTCAGCTAGACTTGCAAGGTCCGCCGAGCCACAAGCCACTGCAAGAGCCGAGATAGACGTCGCGAAGCAGAAGATTCTCCAGGAAGAGCGGCGCCTGGCCGTGAAGGCAGCGATGCAGCACGCGTGGGGCAGCTACGAGAAGTTTGCATTCGGCGCGGACGAGGTCGGACCCATCTCAGCTGAGCGCAAGGACGACGTGTGGGGCGATATTGCCTGCACTCTCGTGGACGGAATCGACACGCTGTGGATCATGGACATGAAGGACGAGTTCTATCGTGCGCGCGACTACGTGGCAAACCACTTGCGCTTTGATCACTTGGGCTCCAAGGGCGACGTGTCGATTTTCGAGACGATCATCCGCGAAGTCGGTGGGCTGCTGAGTGCGTTCGATCTCTCGGGTGACGAGGTGTTCAAGACCAAAGCCGTGGAGCTCATGGAGTTGCTGCTGCCAGCGTTTGTGCCAAGCGAGGACGTGTTCTACACGTATTTCAATCCAAAAACTCTGGTGAAGAAGTTCTCGCCGTGGACGAATGGCTACGCGTTGATCGCCGACGTTGGGACCCTGCAGCTCGAGATGAGATACCTCTCGGATATCACGGGCGATCCTAAGTACAACGTGAGCGGCGACGCGTTTTACAATATCCTGAAGCGAGAAGGATCGTACAAGGACACTGGTCTCTTCCCCGTGCATTACGACGCCAGGGAGAGATCGTTCGCTCAGTACTCCAGCATCACAATCGGAGCTTACGGCGATTCGTTCTACGAGTACCTCATCAAGGTGTACATCTACAGCGGGAAGCGCCCAGAGGACGAATTCCTGCGCGAATTCTACGACGACGCCGTGCGCGGCATGGCTGAGAAGCTGCTCAAGTTCTCCAAACCAGACAATTTGAGCTTTCTGCAGAAGCTCCGCGTGCCAGGGCTGTCCGGAGAACGGACCATGGACCATTTGCTGTGTTTCGTGCCGGGGATGCTGGCGCTTGGCACGCTCCACGAGAAGACGGACATGGAGAAGAACAAGCGCCACATGGAGTTAGCGGAGACCCTGACGGAGACGTGCTACCAAATGTACCACCGACAAGCCACTGGTCTCTCTCCTGACGTCGTCGAGTTTCCGTACATGCTCTCTGGAGACCCCAAGTACAAGCTGCGCCCGGAGACGATCGAGAGCCTGTTCTACATGTACCGGATCACGAAAGACCCGAAGTACCGCGAGTTTGGCTGGGAGATCTTCCAGAGTCTGGAGAAGTACGCCAAGGTCGAGCACGGGTACGGCGCGGTCTTGGATGTCCGCCACAACGACACGGAGGCCGAAGACAAGATGGAGAGCTTCTTCTTGGCCGAGACGCTCAAGTACCACTACCTGCTGCAGGCACCCGAGGACCTCATGTCACTGGAAGAGTACGTCTTCAACACGGAAGCTCATCCACTGCGGATCCGGAGAACACCATAGACAAACTGGACTGTTTAGAGTGCGGATGTATGCGTGTTAATTTTGAAAAAAAAAAAAGTGTTTTCCAAGTCTGCATGCGGCAGTCGTACTACGTTATTTGGCGATGCCGCCCGATGTGAGCTGCATCGGGTCCAAGTACTTGTCCAGCTCGTCCGCGGAAAGCTTGGTGTGTTCGAGCGCCACGTCCTTCACGCTGCGGCCTTCCTTGTACGCGATCTTGGCGATCTTGGCGCCCAGTTCGTAGCCCACGATCGGGTTCAGCGCCGTCACGAGGATCGGGTTTCGGCCGACGAGGTCGGCGATACGCTGCTCGTTCACGCCGAAGCCTTCGATCGCCTTGTCGGCAAGCAGGCGGCAGGCGTGCGACAGCAGATGCAGCGACTGCAGCACGCTGTTGGCCAGCACGGGCAGCATGACGTTGAGCTGGAACGATCCCGACTGGCCGGCGATTGTCGCCGTGACGTCGTTGCCGATCACCTGCGCACACACCATGGTCACAGCCTCTGGGATCACCGGGTTGATCTTGCCAGGCATGATACTGGAGCCTGGCTGAAGCGCCGGCAGCTCAATCTCGCCAAACCCAGCGATCGGCCCGGAGTTCATCCATCGCAGGTCATTCGAGATCTTGGTCAGGCTCGTGGCGAGCACCTTGAGTTGGCTGCTGAGCTCCACAATCGAATCGGGGGCACTCAGCGCCTCAAACAGGTTGTCGTTCTGCTCGAAAGGCGCGCCGAGCTGCGTCGACAGGATCACGCAGACCTTCTTGCCGAACTCCGGGTGGGCGTTCACGCCCGTTCCCACGGCAGTGCCGCCAATCGCAAGCAGGCGCACGCGTTCTAGCGCAGACTTGACACGCGCGATGTTCTTGGAGATCTGCGACGCCCAGCCGCCCAGCTCCTGCGCGAGCGTGATGGGCATGGCGTCCATGAGGTGCGTGCGTCCGGTGGTCACCACATGTGAGACCGTCACCGCCTTCTTGTGGATCACGGCGACGAGGTGCTCCATCGCCGGGAGGAGGTTCTCACTCGCCTCCAAGTACGCGGCGATCGAAATAGACGTCGGCATGACGTCGTTGGACGACTGAGACATGTTCACGTGGTCGTTCGGGTGGATCTTCTTGTCCTGGAGCTTCCGGGACGCGAGCGTCGACAGCACTTCGTTCATGTTCATGTTGGTGCTCGTGCCGCTGCCCGTCTGGAAGATCGAGATCGGGAACTGGCCCGCGTACGCAGCAAAGTCGCCCGTGACCTGGTCCACAGCGGAGTGGATCGCGTCCTTGGTCGCCGTGTCCATGAGCCCGAGCTCGTGGTTGGCCGTCGCGCAGGCCTTCTTTAGCTCCGCGAGCGACGTGAGCAGGCGCGGCGTGAAGGGCTGGCCGAACGGGAAGTTGTCCACGGCGCGCTGCGTCTGCGCCGTGTACAGCGCGTGGATCGGCACGTTCACGACGCCCATAGTGTCGTGCTCCTGGCGGAATTGCTGGGCCATCGTGGTCGTGGGGTGCGGAGGAGGAGGCTGGTGTTGTGTGGGAGGCTGGAGGCAGATTCGCGACTGACTGCTGAGGCGCGTGCCGCTGCAGACGCGGTGGCTATGCAAACACAGTCGGCGCTTCAAGCCTTTTTTGCTGCTTGGGCGCAATCCATTCTGGGAGGGAGCTGCTCATCTCATCTGTGACGCTGTGGGTCTCACACACGGAAAGGCGGTTGATGCAGTGTGCCACATGACAATGTGGAACGCTCCACATTTGAATGGCACTATTAGTGACATGTACTTCAACCACATCGGTGACATCACGGCTTCCATGCGAGAAGTAGGCAGTTCTCGACGCTTTCCTGGACGTCACAGTAGTGCACGAGCTTGGCTTGGAGGCCCAGACGCTTGAGGTATTCGACACGACCGGCGTCGACAATGCGTTTGCATTTACGACCCAAAATTGCACGGTCAGCTTGGCTGCAGGACACACAAAACCATAGGCGTCAGGACGGAAAGAAGGTAGTAAGCACCCACAGCAAGAGCCACGTACTTGATGCCGAGCACGCGCATGACACTGTCACCGGAGGAAGACATGGCACACGTCGCCCACGAGGTCATGGCCGCCACCGTGGCGAACTCCTGAGCCGTGAAGCCCTGGGCCATGAAGAAGTCGGGGCTTGCGTAGTCGGCCCAGCTACAAGCATGGTGGCAGCACAATGCCACGGCGATGCCCTTGAACAGAGGACTGAGCTTGTCGTCAGCTGGAGTCGGCTTGGGGATCGTGTGGAGTGATCGCAACGATAAGTCAGTCGCGACGCCGCACAAGTGCTTGGACATACCGACGATCGGCATGTCCTTCAGCTCTTGGAAACCTGCGTAATTGAGGTGACGGATGTCGATCTTTGCTCGCACGACCTGCGGCTGCTTCTCGCCAGCGGCAAGGTCTCGAATGACGTGGTCCGCCTTCCCGCGGCCACCTGCTCGATCGATGAGCACGTACAGGTTTCCTGGAAGCGCCTGCGCCATCGCCAGCGACAGCATGCCGCGTCCAGCACCGAGTTCGAGGAAAGCTGCGTCCGAGTCCAGCAAACGCACTTCCTCCATGTTGCCCAGTATGGACGCTTGCTGCTCGATGTGGCGGAGGACGTTCTTGGACGACTTGGCAGCGCGCTTCTCCTCCAGCAGCGCATCACAGCATGAGTGGTGGCGCTTCTGGAGAGGAATCTCACCCACACAGCGGTCGTACGCAGCGTGGATTCGCGCCGTCAAGCCTGCAAAGTCCAGTGCCGCCTGAATGACAACAAACCAAATTGAGTCGATTTGGCCACCCACGCATCGGTCTGGAAACAAAGCCGTCACGTACCAAGCGGTCGATGAGGCTCTGCTCTTGCTCCGTCGTCGGACCGGAGTGTTCCTGGCCTTGCGGCTGCGCGTCGTTCTCGGCCGGCGCCTCGTCATCGTCCGCCTCCTTCTCGGGGGCGACGACCTGGGCCGTCGCGTGCGAGCCAGAGTTGATGTTTTCGGTGTAGTACGACAGGCTCTTCATCTCGGCGGCCTGGCGGATGCGATTGCACACCTTCAAATGCTTTTCCAGATCGAACGCGTACACCGAGTGGGCGCCATCCAGCGGACACGGCACCCGCACGCGAAGCTCCTCCTTGTGCTGCTGCATTCGGTTGCTGAGCACCGGACCGTCCGCTGGGAGGTGGTGGCCACAGAACTCACTGCCAGCAATGCTACATCAATCAATAGACAAGACGTCAGCTCTACCGTCAGCGTTTCCGGAATGGGTTCGCAGCAGCGCACCGGTTGTTGCTGCAGAAGCGTTTCTTGCGCACGACTTTAAACATGCAGCGATCCCACACGCCGCTCTTCATGGCCAGCGTCTTGTCCATCTTGCGCTTCTTGCGGATCTCCTGCTTCCGTGCCAGCTCTTCGCTCGTCAGCAGCGACGGCGGCGCCTCCATCTCGCGCTTCTTGGCATTCGTTGTGTCCGCCATCACGACGTCCTTGGGGACCTGCATTTCGAGAAGCCATCCACTCGATACACTACGCTGATTGGCCAAAACTAAATTCGGACAAATATCATTGGTGGAAATATCGGAATAGTTGAGTGATGGTCATCATTTTCGGTCGGATCTTGTGGCCGACAACCATGGCAGGCGAATGGGAGGAAAACATCGAGCAACAGGTTCGTGCGTGGCGCCTTTCTCACGGGAAGATGCAGCGAGCTGAGCCTCTGACACAATGAACATTATCTACAGAACGAAGAGATCGAAGTGCTGAAGGTGAGTGTGCTTTCTTGATAGCAGTGTCGGCTGCGACGCTCGGGTGCTAATCAGAAGCACGATAGTCCATTTTTGAAGATGACGTCCAGCTCAAGTCCGATTACGACGACCCGGGCAGCTCGCGCTCTTTCACTGTTGCCATTCCTGGCCCACACTCCATTGTTCTCTCCGTGCATTTGCCTCTGACGTATCCGTCGGATGACGCACCGATTGCGATCGTCAGTGAGTCGTTCGGGCTCAAGGAGTCGCAATGCGACGCCATTATCGAAGATCTAGTGTGTTTCCCATGTGGCTCTCCTTCTTCAATTGGAGTATTTGGTCCTGACCGCGTTGTGCTATGTGGTAGGCTACGATCTTCAAGCGCTCGAATGGACAGGTGTGTCTGTACGAATGGATCGAAAACGTTCGTGAAAAGTACGCTGACAGCGACTACGATCCGTCAGCCGCCATGGCTGACCTCTCCATCGACGGTGATCAAGACGCAGTCGCGGATGACGCGCCGACGGGAATTTACGACGCCGAAACCTTCAAGTCAGACCCGCAGACGCTGCGTCCGCGCGTGCGTACAGCCAAGTTTGTGCGCGATCCAGAGCGAGAAGCGCGATTGCTGCCGCTGATCTACCACGGCACGACGCTCACAGACCGCAAAAGTACGTTCCAGGGCCACGCGTGTCCAGTGACGTGTGTTGAAGACGTTCGCTCCTTCCTTGCACTGCTCATGGACGACCGCAAGATCGAACGCGCGATCCACAACATGCTGGCGTACCGCATCGTCGGCGACTTCCCAGTCAAAGACAACGACGAAGACGGCGAAGACGGCGCCGGCAGCAAGATGTCCCACTTGCTGGAGCTCATGAAGGTGGAGAACGTGGCCGTGGTCGTCACGCGGTGGTACGGAGGCATCCTCCTGGGCCCGGACCGCTTCAAGCACATCAACACGTGCGCTCGCCAGGCCATCGAAGACGGCGGCTTCCTGCCATCATCAGCAGCGGCGTCAGCCTCCAAGAAGAAGGGCAAGCGGTAGATCTGGCCAGCAAGAATAGAAGTACAATCGCGTAGGTATTGGAATTGGATTTTAGTCCATGTCTTGGGATCGGTTTTAGTTTGGCAAATCGGTCCGGGGATCCGGAAATCCGGAGTCCAGCAGCTCAACCTCAAGTTGAACGATGCAACCGCATGGTGCGTCCTCGCCGGGAGCCTATATCAACAGACAGGGTTTCGCTAGCAACAGACAGGGTATAACGAACTCAAGTCTAAATGTACAAAACCGAGCCGGGCAGAAGAGACAGTAGTGGGACTGTGTAAGCGTAGGCGGGGTCGGCAGGAAGGAGG
>JAADXN010001061.1:0-11644 GCA_023337875.1 Pythium apleroticum | reverse complement strand
GGGCCAGGGTCGGCGCCCATACACACGGAGGCTTGGATCTTCCTTAGCGTCGGCGCACTTTCCAACGCGCTAAGGGAAGGGAGCTTCAGGCTGGAGGGTCGGTCCGAAAAGTCGCGGCTTCTAGCCGGAAAAAAGGAAAGTAAGGCGCGGTCGTAAGCTGCAAGTGTTGGAACGCAAAGCGGAACAGCGAAGTCTCAGTCGGATCGGCAAATAAACGAGCTGTGCCGTCAAACGACGCCGCGGAGAAAGCGACGGCGCGGGCCTCAAACACAGCGCGGTCGAACTCAAAGTGGTTGTAGGCGTACACAAGTACGTGCATTGGCGCAAACACGGCGAAAAAAAGATCGAAGGTGATACGTGAGAGCAACTTTCGTGAGAGATCGACCCCGCACAATAGGCACGAAGCTTTCAAAGCGAAACAAACCTGTAGCATACGCGAATGGTTAGGAGATACAGGTCGAGCTGAGTTCGCGTGAAACGGTAGGCTGAAAGCAGCCAGTTGACGAGTAGTAGGCTTGAGTAGCTGAAGATGAGCGTCTTTGGGAACCCTTCGTTCAAGTAGACGAAGAGTGTCGTTGTCTGAAGAACAAGCTTGGGAAGTGCAAGTAGCGGACTCTGTGGAAAACAATCATCAGAGGGTTAGTCGCCCTCCTTCCGGCCCATCATTCTGGACGAGACCTTACATCGAGTTCGGACGCCAGGCGCATCCTTAGGCGACTGCCCGCGTCGACTAAAGCGCCAACGCGCGACGCCGTTACTTTGACTGATGTTGTCGTAGAAGCGAGTAGTTCGTGCGCGCTCGTCAGTCCAGATACTCGCGAGGTTCGCCGCACCGCTATCGTAGAGGCCGTGATGAATCTACTGAGGCTCATGTTCAGGCTTGGACCTGGCTGAACCGTCCTCGGCGACAGTATCTTGTCGGGATACAGCATCAGCAACGCGAGCAGGGCGTAGCTCATAGAGAAGAGACCCAGCGCGGCACTCGCTGGGGTCGCGATATTGAGATCGGGCGTTGGCAGCAGCCAAAACTCACCGTAATCGAACGCTCCTGTCCCCATGAGGTTGTTGGCGACGTATGTCGGCGCGAGTTGGATCACTGCGAGAGCCATGGACCACGCCGACGACAGCAGAAAGACAAGGAGTGTCGGCACCCCCAGCCATCCGTATATGTGGTGGAAGCCTTGGCGTGTGCGCGGTCGTAGTACTGCCATGGCCGGTGCACGTGCAGTGCTCGACTGCGTCGTGGCTGAGGCGTTGCCGGTGGCGGCTGCGTGCTGCTTCCCAGCCGCTGAGTGTGATATTGGCACAGCGTGGCTCCATCAGTCGAGCGGTCTCGTGGTCACAGGCTGCCGTGGTTGCTATTCCCATCCGAGCCAATAATATCGGAGCTGAGTCCGATCGAGAACCAACAGCGAGTCTTTCCGTGGCCTCGACACTCGGCGCGCAACTCCGTTAAGAGTTAAGCGATCCACTTTGGTCGCTTGAGATGGATGGAGCCGTCGCTTGTGACAGCTATCTATACCGCATGCAGCGTTGAGAGACACGTCTGAGCCGTCAACGTGGAGTATCCTATGTGCGATAACGTTCTGTCAAGTGGATATAGCGCCGCACGTTTGCCACATCTATTCGGTATTCCTTCTTCTTCGCTCGAGCACGCCTCGCATACGTACATGTGCTCGATTCGTTACATCGCCCGCTACAGTACCACCTACATGTCCTCCTCGTCGCTTCTCTATCGTCCACGCATGCGTCTCTCTCTCTCACTCGTTCTCTTCCTCCCTCCCTCTCTGGTCGTCGCTGGGTCTGCCAGTCCGTCGCCCTGGGTCTCTACAGGATCCGGCACGAGCTCTTCTTCGGCTTGGGCACCTTCTTCTTGCGGACCTCGCGCACAAACGTCTCGAACACGGCGTTCACGTTGGCGCCCGTGAGCGCACTCGTCTCGATGTACGTGGCGTTGTACGAGTGCGCTATCCTCCTGCCTTCCTCGGTCGAGACCTGGCAGCGGCTCGGGTCCTTCTCCACGATATCCTTCTTGTTGGCGACCAGCACGATGGGCGGCAGCGGGCGGCGGCTCTCGTTGATCTGCAGGTGCAAGTCGAAGAACGGCTGCAGCTCGTGGAGCGAAATGCGCGAGTCCATCGAGTACACGAACACGTAGCCGTCCTTGTCCATCATCCACTGGCCGCGCAGCGACTCAAAGTCGTCCTGGCCGGCCGTGTCCAGGATCTCCAACATCGACAGGTTCTCGTCCACGTTCAGCGCCTTGCGGTACGCGTCCTCGATGGTCGGGTCCCAGTCCTTGACGAAGTAGTCGCGCACGAAGCGCAGCGTGAGCGCGCTCTTGCCCACGCCACCGCTGCCCAGCACCGACAAGTGGAACGTCTCCTGGCCGTTGGCGTTGCCCACCGACTTGTAGAACGGCTCACCCTGGGACACATACAGCGTGTCGTTGTTCTGGAGCTCGTCGATGTCCTGGATCTCGGCGCCACTCGCGAGAAACACGCGCTTGGCCTTGAGTCCGAGCTTCTTGCTGGCCGTCTTCTTCAACTTGGCGAGGTTCTCGCGCGGCTTGAGGTTCATCACCTGTGACACACAGCGGCTCAGTCGATGCGTCCGGACAAGCGCTACACACAGACACCGCATTCACACGCACCTTGCCCTCGGAACCGGCCTCATTCTTGTAGATAAAGAGACGCTTCTCGCTCATATTCGACGGCGGTTGGTTCGTAGATGGACGCGAGCGATTCGAGAGCCGAGTTGTTGGTTCTCGCCAGAAAGTCCGACCCGTTCGCGCTTCGCGAGTTGTTGGCGTTGGCGACGTCTAACGTCCGTGCCCGTTAGTCTCGTTGGCGTCGGCCTCGCGCGGGCAAATTGATGCGCAGAGTTGTTGGCGACAGCACTGAACATGAACCTCGCCCTCCCACGTACCCTACCCCTCTTCTCTCCCTTTTGATTGAGCCCCCACAAATCGATCACAAGTCGGCGGGATGGGTGCCTCAGAGGAATCAGAAAGTATCATCTGTTGCTGATACTGGTAGATGTACCCATGTGTCCGTGTAACCACGTAGTTACGCTCCTCTAAACGAGCGGCAACAGTAGACCATTTTGTAGGGGCTGTCCATGTGGCTTCACTTCTCGCATGAACCCATGAGTTCCACTTGACTTCACAGTCAGCTGGCCATCATGCAGAACTCCTTTCGCCTTTGCTTGGTGCTGACAGCAAGTGCAACCAGTTGTAGTTCGATGGCGAGAGGCCACACCAATCGCGAGGCCTGCTTTCGTTGTAGACCCCTCTGTCTGTGCTGACTTGTACTTCACTTCTTGGGCAGCGGCCATAGAGACCACCGGAACCTAGGTTGGTCAGTCAATGCCATTGTTGAGGTCGGACCAAGATCCAGTTTAGAGTGTGAAAACCTTCTTCCGGATGGTGTGGACGTAGGTCGTCCGCTTGGACAACCTGTCTGCGTCGTCACCGCCTCCCTCACGACTCACACGCTCTCTTTCACGTGGGCTATAATAATGCCCCCACTCCCATCCAGCTCTCTCTGGACAGCTCGCTGCACTGTAACGGAGGCACGCATGTAGGTCTGAATGGCGACTGCCATCTGCCCAGTTAACGACCCACGGATTAGGGATACCGACGTCCATGTGATCCCGTTCCGCCGACTTCAACTCGACTGGCGGCATTGGCTTCAGCCACAAGCACCATCACTCCTCAAACCAGCTACAAGCATTCCTGCGGTAATGTACCCTGAATGTCGTCTGAAAGTCGCACGTGGAGTGGAATGTTGCGTGAACGAGGGTCTAAACCTGGAAAGAACGGTGCCTTTCGTCGCCGATTTCCGGTTGGTGACTGTCCGGTACATATCCGCCCACTTCATCCCCGGTGCGGATCGGAGCCGAAGTTTCTACACTCGCCACCAACTCGACCGCCTGCTCAACAGCCAGCTGGAGCGTGGCGTCTAAAGCGACTGCCTGGGACACAGAAGATAGATAGACTGCGGCCCGGTCAATCCGCGCGGAGGCGCCAACGCCAACAAACGCCAACGCCAACGCCAACGAATATCGTCCAACACCAACCAACACCGACAAGATATCGCGCGTCTCGTGAACATGGCGGCCGAGCCACCAACCGAAACAATAGATCGGCCCATGGCGCCGTCGTATGGAGCGCCGCTAGCGACGCAGGAGAGCGAGATGCTGGTGAGTAAGTCGCCTGTGGTCAACGCTGTCGCGGGCCGCGTCCGCGAGCGGCGGTTGTCTTCAGCGAGCCACGCGGCGGCGTCGGAAGTCGGCGCGCCATGCGTGTGGACGACGCCGGACTGGGCGGCGCACCCAGTGATCGAGAACTACTACGGCCACGCCCGCCGCGCGCGCGTGAACTCGTTCTACGAGGTCATGCAGTCGCCCACGAACACACTCGCCACGCGCACGCTGGCGGAGAACTGCAACAGCTACGGCAGTCAAGAGGAGGAGGAAGAGGAGGAGGAGGGAGGAGAGGAGGAGGAGGAGGAGGGGGAGGGGGAGGGGGGAGGAGCGGACGGTGCGCGGTCACGTCGACGGCGCAGCGCCAAGCGAGCGATCAAGCTCACGCAGCCCACGCGCAAGCTCGGGTCGTTCTCGTACTCATACACGACGGAGACGAGCGATGAGGTGGTCTCGGCGAGTCCGTCGTTCAGCGCAAGCACGGCGGACAGCGGGTACGAAGCGCGCCGCGTCCACGCGGGGGATACGAAGATGGCGGCGCTGGGCGGACGGCCCGTGCGGAACGACTCGACGGGAAGTAACCGAGGAACCGCGGGGTATGGCAAGAAGGCGGGAGGGTACGCGCACTGGAATCGGCGCCGTCTGCAGTCGGACGCCACGACGGAGATGGTGCCGACGCCGCACCCGAACGGCCGCATGAAGAAGCCGGCGCAGGACGCCGTGCAGAGCATGACGCGCCAGCATCAGCAGGAACTGCTGTACAGCAGCGTCGAGAACCCGCAGGGCGGCCATGTCCCCGTCCACATGCGGCCGGAGATGAGTCCGTCGGCGTCCTCGTCCGCGGAGTCGCCGACGGCGATGGCGATGGAGAGTTCACTGCGGCCGCGAGCGTCGCTGACGTCGGGGCGACTGAAGAGCAAGTTGCAGGAGTGTCTGCTGCAGATCGACGACCGCATCGACGTGGAGGCAGCGATGGCGAGAGACGCGTACGCGTGCATCGCGCGCTCGACGAAGGAGTCGGCGGTGAGCAAGCGCGAGTCGCTCATGTGGTCGCTGCTGTGTGGCGCGCGGACGTCGAGCGGCCGCCCGGGAGGCTCGGCGTCGTTTGACGGCATCGAGTTTCTCCACGAGCGGCTCTCCGTCGCGCTGCATCACAGGGCGCTGAACCAACTGCATCGCCACCGTCGTCATGTGAACGGCATTCTCCAGATCGTGACATCGCACAACCCGGATCTGAATCTGACCGAGAAGCAGCTCGATTCGTTCGAGTCGGCGGACGCGACGCTGGCAAATGATATCAAGTACGCGATGCTCCAGCGCCAGGTCGAAGCGCTGTCGACCACGAGCAAGAAGCGACTGGATGCGTTGCGCCACGCCAAGATCAAGAACGGCCGCGACTGTTTCGAGTCAGCGCGCGTGAAGAGTGCGATGCTGGCCAAGCTTCTGGAGGCGGTGAGCTGGTACCGACTTGTGCAGACGAACTCCAGGGAAGAGTCGGCGTCAACATCAGTCGGGTTATCGGTGGAGGCCTCCGCAGCTGAAGCTGTCGCGTCAAGCGCAGATCCTGTTGATGGAGAGCGCGCCTCATCGCAGCAACATGAATCGTCGCTATCGTCGGGCTCCTCGGGCTCGTCTTCATCGATCAGCGCCTCGCGGTCACTGCAGGAGCTGCAAGTCGAGCGGATCCTAAGTGTGCTCGCGGGTGAGGAGTTCTACTCGGACTACAACGAGCTCATGTGCCAGCCGGATTGGTGGGAGATCGCTCAAGCGCATTTTGAAAATATCATCTTCTCCAAGCCCGAGTCGCGTGTGTGCCAGTGGGTGAATCGCGTGTCGAAGGAGGTTGCGGCCGTGTGTCATGAGGCACTCGAAGAAGAGAACAGCTACCGTGTAGGCGACAAGCACTCGAAGGTCGACTCCAGATCTCAGCATGCGTCGATGGCGGCTGCCGCAGCTCAGCCGCCTGCTGAGTGGACGCGAGATCCGCAGCCTGAGCAGATTCTCGAGTTTATCGACCGATTGACGCGTCGCATCCGCAAGGAATTCGATGTCCCCAGTGAAGTCACCAAGAGTCTCAACGCGTTCGTGCAGCGGATGGTGTTTCCGCGATTGGCGCTGCTGTGTTTCAACCAGAAGACCATGATCGACTGCCAACGCAAGGACAAGCTGTGGCGGAAGCGATGCATCGACCTCAGTGGAATCCCGTTGGAAAACCTGGGCGTGGTCGCTGATCTTGCGGGCAAGATCCGGTCAAAACTGCCGAGTCGACGCGTCTCTGGAGGGCGGAAGTCGTTTTTGATCCGTGCGATCGATGCCTTCAATTGCATGACCAGCGTCGTGCCGTGTGATCTTCTTGACGAACTGATGTATGGCGTCGTGATTCTGCACCACGAGGCCGCGCTCGTGCTCGGAACGACCCAGTTCTCGGTCGAGACGTTCTTTCCGCTGCTGACGTACGTGCTGCTGCACTGCCAACTGCCGACGATCCACGCCCAACTGCACCTGCTCGAGAACTATGCCATCAACAACTCGAATCTGAACGGCGAGGAGTCGTACTACGTCTACTGCGTCCACGCCGCAGTCGAGTACGTCTGCAACTCTGCTGGCCTCACCACGTCGCCTCCCGTGGCCAAGTCGAAGGAAGAGCCTCTGGATCTGAACCACGAAGCGACCGTCTTTCCGGCAGATCCGCTGTCCGAGGAGAAGCGCGAGACTGCCGTGCCAGTGGCATCTGTGTGATGGTCGAAGTCACACGCAAGTGAGTCGCGAGACGCCGGGAGCCAATACTGGCTGAAGTCTCCTGAACATCTCCAGACTTCCAGACCCACTGGAAGTGGCGTGGCCTCCATGCATCTTCCGTTAGGCCAGAGACGCCAGACCATTCAGTACATGGCACCCTCCAGCACATCACTGAGTTCTCGAACTCGTTATTTAATAAAGAGCCGTGCTCTTTTGTCTCCTACTTCTGTTCTCCTTTCTTTTTGCAGTCGATCTCCACCGTAGGCGGCGCATTTAGTGCGGCTTGGGGACGTGGCCGTCCACGTAGAAATTGCGCGTGGCCTTGGGCAGCGTCACCGTCGTGCCCTCGAAGCCCTCGTCCACGATCACCTGGCAGCCCAAGCGCGAGCTATAGGGGAACAATGGTGAGTTCTCCATCGTCATTATTGGGGCTGTTGCGGTTGAACGACGGACCTGTGTGTCAGACCAAAGGCCATGTCGAGCATATCTTCCTCGTCCTCGCACGCCTCCTCCAGCGAATCGAACACGCGGTCCTCGAGGATCACGTGGCACGTGGAGCACGCCATGGACGACTCGCACGCTCCCTCCAGCTCAATGTCGTTGGCGTGCGCGACCTGCAGCAGCGACATGCCCGTCTTGGCCGCGACCTCCTGGATGGATCCGTCGGCCTTCTCGAACTTGATGTGCACCCTACAATCAATCCGTTAGATCCAACGCCACGCCTACATACTCTACGCCCTGTATACGTACGTTGGGTTGCTGGCGAACTCGGACATGTCGCCGTGGGCCACTGCAGAAGCCACGAGATCATTGCGCATTCGGTCAGTGATTCGCGTCGGAAAGGCGCGAACGAGCAGCTACGTACCGAAGGCCGACGCGTGGAAGCCCTTGGTCTGGCCCAGCAGCGCCACGCGCGTGGAGCGCGCCACGGCAGTCGCCTGCACAGGCGCCAGCGCGCGCTTGGCGGCCACGCGCAGCGCCGTCTTCGAGCAGCTCAGCGTCGTCATCATCATGCACTGTCAAATGGCAGAATGACGCTCCGGTTGTCTGGCCACCAGAACAGGTACGAACCTCTACGAATCAATATCCACCTTATCGTTAATACGTTCGCGTCGTCATGCGGTGTCAAATGGCAGAATGACGTTCTGATTGCCACAGGAACAAACCTGTCCGAACTAATATTTCTAAAGAATGTTCACACATCACAGATTTATATGTTGAAAACTCCCGTCCTAATGGCAGCCCATCCAGGCCTCGACCTCGGGATCGCACGCCGGACCAACGCCCTCAGCGATCTCCAGGCGACGCATGGCCTCGTACTCGCCGAACACGTCGCAGTGGATCACCTGCATGCGGCCGTTGTAGCACATACCGCTGCGACCGCCCAGTTGACACTGCTTGAACCGCACGCCTCCACACACTGAATCAGTCGAGTACACTGTTGGCTCCGAGTCCGCGACATCACTGGTCAGATTGGTGCTGCACACGAACCCGTTGATGCGATCGAGGAACGCACGGTCCTCCTCAGGGAGCCGTGAGCTTTCGCAGGCGACAGGGTCTTCGTTGGGTCGAGGCATGCACTGGTAGGTGGTGAGGTCGCATGTGCCGGTGATGAAGCCGTTGCAGCACATCGCGTTGCGCCGGAAGAGCGAGAACGTTGTGAGCGCCTTGAGTGGCTGGAGCGAAGGGAGTGACTGGACGTGGGTGGCGTCTACGATGATTAGCGTCTTCAGACGGTTGAGATCTGTGAAATCGGGAAGCGTCGTGAGCTGGTGCTGGTAGGCGAGGACGAGAGTGGACAACTCGTGGAGCCCGTTCAGCGACGGGAAGACGCGTAGCTTGGCCGCACCGCCGAAGCGGATGAAGCGGAGCTTGGGGGTTTGTGCAAACATATCGAGTGGCAGCGTGTGGAGTGGGAAGTTGATAAAGTCGCTTTCGATGTGGCTGGCCAAGTGTACAGATCAGCGGCTGAATAGACTCCACGTACAAGGCCATCTACATACATGTAATGGAGGTCGTGGAAGGAGCCGATCCAGTAGGGTAGCACTTGCGTCTTCGTATAGATGAGAATTCTACGAGACGGCCCACAAAGAGAGGAGTTCAGTCGGCGTCCATCTATCAGCTCAGGGAACGAGGGCGCGAGAGTCACGCACAGTTGCTCGAGTTCAGTGCAGCTGCTGAGCTCGACGGGCAGCTCTTGAACCGCGCGGTTGATGATCTGCACGGTCTTCAAATGGCCGCCGCTGGCTGCCAGCGCCAGTGATTGCGTGACGTCCGGTGCGTTGATCCAGGCGGCGAAGGTGCGTGGCGCTTGGTCGCGGTCGATGAACACGATGCACGGACACTGTGCTTCTTCGAGGTCGGCGAGCCACTGATAGGACATGACACGGCACTGCGGGATGGACGCACAGCTCTTCAGACTGGAGGAGATGGAGACGCAGACGTACGTTGGGATCACAGCCATGCTGGTGAGGAAGACAGCGATGCCGAAGACCAAGTGGCGGCGCTTGCCGTGTACACGCACAAGCCGCTTCACCGTCGCGCGCCATTCACTTGTTTGGCCCTGCATTCCTTGTTTTCGTGACGGAGCTCGCGACTCAGGCTTGTGCATCCCACCTTCGACGGGGCTTCGGTATTGCAGCTTGTTTGCTTGGCGCTGCAAGACCAGATATTCGATGATCTTCGTCCACTTGTACACGACCAGCACATTCAGGCAGCACTTGCCGGCGACGTACCAGGTCTTAGTGAGCTGTAGGTGCTGGAAGCCGTACCGGAAGACGTCCACTTGGACTGGATCAGCAAACAATCGAGCGATCCGCTCGAACATCCCAGGCGAAAGCGTGCGCTGCCGAATGGCGAAGATTTCTCGGTCCAATACAAAGTGCAAGTACGCGTAGGCGATTACGAAGATCGGCGCGAACACGGCGAAGAAAAGGTCGAAGAGGTAGAAGAGCCGCGTGACGATGAGGTTGCGGTCGGCGGTATGGCGCTGGAACCGGTAGAAGGAGATGAGCCAATTGGTCATGAGCATGGTCACGTAGAAGTAGATGAGAGGGAGCGGGAAGCCCTCCGAGAGGTAGGTACTGAGCGCTGCGGTCTGGAATGCAAGCTTGGGCAGGTCGAACATCGCGCCCTACAGCAGCTCAATCCATTATAAGCGTACGGCAGCTCGTAGGCAAGAGCGGTTATCGTACATAGTAAGCGTGGTAGACGCCGTCGAAGCTCGTGAATTCGTACACGATACTGCGTCGTTGCTCAGCCGGCCCACTGACACGAGGCCCGACGCGTTGCGTTAACTTCCGCGGGGAACCTCTTGGCCGCATGGTGGTCGAGAAGGCTTGAGCGGAGCGAACAATCAGTCCAATATGGACAAGCTTCCTTTTCGAACGCGCGCGCTCTTGGATGGCCGCTGATTCCGTTCTAGGCGTTTCTCGAGCACGCAGCCTATGCGGAAACACCATCGAATACGCCAGCGCGATGTAGCAGCAGCCAAAGACTGTGAGCATCAGTGTGGAGAATACGACGAGCGCTCGCGGCGGATTTGTGAGCAGCCAAAACTCGCCGTGGTCGAGATCGCTCGTCGTCATGAGCCAGTTGGCGACTTGTGTGGGGAACACCTGAACAAGCGCCATGCTGAACAGAGTCGCAGCAGAGGACAGCAGCGCGATCACAGTCGGGACGCCAAGCGGGCCGAACGTTTGGTAGAACTCGCTTGATGACGGGGACAGAGCCACCGCCGCTCGTTGAGCCATCGTCGGGAGCACTGCCGTTGAGGAGTGGCGGCGCCGGGTGCGTGGTGGCACCCCTTCAGTCGCAGGTGCGCACAACTGCCCTATGCTTGCCGCGTCAACAGCCAAAGACGAGCTCGGCAGACTGGCGCGTCGTCTCGGTGGCCGCTCTTCTGCCATTTCGGCATTCGTCACGCCTTGAGCTTTGTCGTGATCGCGCGTCAGCGAGACGGTCGTGTCGCTCGCGCTCGCGTAAAGCTGCAAATCACTCACGCTCACAATGCTAGCACCCCGAGAGAACGAGGCAGCTCGTCGCGTGGCACCTTTAGTCGAATCCATCGGCACTGCTCTCGAATGCGAATGCGTCGCGTTTCCGTGAACCCGACCTCAAGCTTTTCTGTTCTTCCTTACCCACTCGCTTGATCTCCAAATGCGAGGCGACATTTGGGAGCCATTGACAACCACCATCAAAAACGATATTTCAGGCCCGTAGGCTCGCCGTGCTTGTCCGCTGGTACTTACGTTGGTGCACTGAAACCTACCGTAGCGGTCGAGGCTTGATTGTATCGCATGGAACCTCCATTTAGGCGAGAGGGGGTCGAGTTTCCACAGCCGAGGACCGCGCTGATGTCAAGCCGAATTTAGTGACTCATACGTATGCCCCCCCCCTCCCCCCCCCTCGCGTATTGCTATTTGGGGAGCGACAGGCTCTCCGGGTGGGAACGCGTGCATGATCGAGTCGGCTGTCCTCATTGCCCGGCGATTGGTGCTGACGGCGGTAGCGCCTATCACATCGTGTGGGCGTGCCCACGGGCACAGGATCGGTGGCGACAACTTCTCGAGTTCTGGGAGCCTCTCGACGGCACCAGCCGCGCCCTCCACAGCGACGAAGTGAAACAAGACGTGTTCAGCCTCAAGTTGCGGGTGCTCCCAGCCGGGCTCTGGCGGGCGGCCGATCTGGTGAGACTCGG
>JAADXN010001060.1:0-11648 GCA_023337875.1 Pythium apleroticum | reverse complement strand
GGATTTTGTGGATGTATTGGGTTGATTGACGGCACGACGATCCTGCTAGCACAACAACCGGCAGTCGACGGCGAGGGCTTCTACGATCGAAATCAGCGCTACAGCGTCAACACTCAAGTCGTACGCGACAATCGTCGCAGAATAATCAAGTTCTACACTGGTTAGACGGGATCGTGTCTTGAAGGCCGTGTCATGGTGGGACAACAAGCCCGTCCATTTGGTCAGTGTCGGAGGGAGTACGGAGTTTGAGCGAGTCACGCGCCGAGAGAACGGTGTGCAGACCGAAGTGGTGTGCCCTCGAGTGCTGAAGGACTACCAGAGCTTCATGGGCGGCGTCGATGTTCACGACCAGATACGCTTGCAAAGGTAAGTCCGTATCCTGGAGTCGCAGTGATATGCGGGAAGGGTCTAATGGCTTATACACTCACCCGCCGCCGACGCCTATCCCGTCGCAGACGGGATAAGGGCTTGTGGACTTTAGACTAGAAATGATTTAGCAAAAACCTCATCCTTCCAGCCAATCAAATGGGAGTATAGGCAAGGTTGAACTTGAGCGTGATGGTATAAGGCGGACCCGAGTAGCCAATCACAGACGAATCGAATAGTCAATTCGTGTCTAGTAAACAATTTTGTTTCCAACACCCATGAATTATTTCGGCACTGACACCAGTTGTTAGCCACTCGTTTGGAGCGGGGAAACGGTCGGTGCAGAGCATGTATCCTGGTCGAATCAAGGTTTATCCAGTATCTAACATGGAGTACGAGGTCGAGTCCATCGAAGGGGACAAGTTCGTGCGTGGGCGGGGCGGCCACCGAGTACGGAAATACTTGGTGCGCTGGGTTGGGTATCCGGAGCCGACATCGGAGCCTGCTACAAATCTCACCGGGTGCGCAGATAAGCTCGAAGCCTACAACGCCAGAGGAAATGCCGATGGTATTGCATCCCCAGCGTCGTCGGCGCCTCCACCTACTCCACAACAACGTGGGAGCGACAAAGCTTCTCTGGTTGCCTGCGTCGATGACGAATGCGGTGATCTGAGACCCTCGCTTCGTCAATGTCACCACGACGGCAAGAAGGACTCTACAGTCAGCGAAAACAACGACAGCGATGACAACATCGATTACTACGCTAACGTCTACGACACTGACTTTCAACCGGAAGACGTTGCGGAAGATGACGGATCTGAAGATGAAGAGACGAAGGAATGCAGTGATTCGCGTCGGAGAGAGATCAACAAGCCGAGGAGCAAGACACTGATAGAAGCCACGGTGGACCGGGCCAAGGCGGTTGCAACTGGGAAGAGGGAGATCACTAGAAAGCTGAAGCCCCCTCCAAAGCTGCTCCGGCGCGAAGTGACTCGACCGTCGCGAAAGAGCGATAGTTTGTTGCATGGTAGTGAGCAGTCCGACTCGGACGCATTTCTCAAGTCTGATGGTGCCAGTTCGGGCTCCGATTACGTCTTCAGCTCCGACGACATTGATGAATCGGATGATGCCAGCGACTCCGGCGGAAGCAACGGAGAGAATATCGAGACAATTGTCGTGATCGATCAAGCTGACTCCGATGAAGATGTCCTTGACGATGAGCCACTGGCCGAGCTATCGACGGCTGAACTGCGGAAGATGGCGGATGACGGCTTCGTCGATGCATACTACGGACCGAATCGAGCGCTCGCGTATGAAGCTGCAGACCTATGCCAAGAATCTCCTTCGCTTACACCTGAGGCAGATCAAGCTGCACAAAGCATGCGACCCATCGACGTGTTCTTCTTCTTCTTACCGAAGGTCCTATGGCGAAACATCGCCAAGCAGACGAACACGTACGAGGAGGCGTCACGACCGAATCGGATCGCGAAGGCGAGAGCGTGCTTTGATTCCCGCCCAGAACGGCAAGCAGCGTCTAAGCTTACTCGGGCTCGTGAGAACATCGAGAACTTTTCTCCGATCACACCGCTCGAAATACTCCGTGCTATGGGGCTTCTCATCGCGAGGTCGCTGAACCCTTTCAAGGAGGGCATTGAGCGTCATTGGGGGAAGGACGTTCATGGCGCCGTCCCTGCTGGGACTTGGTCTGACCTCATGGGACGGCAACGCTCTCGCGATATCTTCAGGTTCCTTCACTTCAGCGACAATAACGATCCGCGCGCGAAAGTTGATCGCGCATGGAAGATCCGACCAGTGGTCGACACTCTCCAGGAGCGGTTCTCCAAAGGCCTTCGAATTGGTCGCTGGGTCGCGTTCGATGAGATGGTGATTCCTTCAAGAAGCTCACGCAACGCGATTCGTGTCTATTTGAAGAACAAGCCGCACAAGTATGGCATGAAGCTGTTCGCAGTTTGTTGTGGAGAGACCAAGTACTGTGCTCGGGTTGACGTGTATTGTGGCTCACGTCAGGATCCGAAACACGTGGACACTCTCGCTGGTCCTACGGCTGTCCTCCGTAACATCCAAGCATTGTGGCTGTCCGCTAACCAACGCCACAAGAAAGTAGTCGTGACCGATCGTGAGTACACATCCGTCACTCTTGTGACGAGACTGCTGGCGTTGGGATTCTACAACATCGGCACTGTAACCCCGTCTCGACTTGGTTTCCTGAAGAGTCTCAAGTATGCATTCAAGACCGTGCCGAAGGCGTTCGCCAACAAACGAGGTCTGACCCGGTTGAAGCGCTGTATAAAGCACCCAGACATGTTTGCTTGCAGCTGGCTTGACAAAAAGCCGGTCTACTTTTTGGCGTCCGGAGTCAGCACCAGAAGAACGTCGATTCGCCGGAAGACCAAAAGTGGGCCGTTTGTCGATGTGTCTTGCCCGGAGTTCATCGAGCCGTACAATCAATTCATGAACGGCGTTGACACCCATGACCAACTTCGCCTGCAACGATACTCCGTCCAGAGGTCCGTGCGCTTCGCAAAATACTACAAGATGCTGTTCCTTGGATTATTCGACATGGCGTTGGTGAACGCGTACATCGTGCACCGAGTACACGCCAAGGCGAATGGCAAGAAACCTTTGTCGCACGCGAAGTTCCGACTGGTCTTGCATCAGCAACTGATCCAACTTGTACCTGTTGACATGCACGATGTGCCTCCGCGCGATGTGTCTGGCGATGTAGAGTTGCGGAGCCCAACCTACGCTGGTACTGTGACGACTCATACGCTGACAGCCTCGACCGATAAGAAGCCTTCTGGTGGCATCCGATTTCGCGTGTGCAAGGCGTGTGTTGTTGTCCACCAGCGAGACCAGTCGTCGAGGATCGCGACAACTCGATGGTACTGCAAAGAGTGCTCCAGCGAGAAGGGTCGTGCGAACTTGTGCAATGTTGTGCAACGCGAGGATGTCGGCAATCGGTTGACATGCTTCCAGACTTGGCATCAATTGTGGAAAAATGGCAAGGAACGAGTCGAAGGAAACCAAATTCGCATCCGACCCCGCAACCGAGTCAGTGCCAATGCAGACGAAGAGGTATTTGAAGAGTTGGTGGTCTTCACACCGTCCGCGTCTTGCGTTCGGAGTCCAGCAATCTACTGACAGCATAGTTTTCTTGTAAATACGCTTCTCGTGTTACTTTGATGTTGTTATTCACCGTTCGTTATGGCTCGGCCAACTTGATTCGATAAACGAACGATATGGCGTGCACCCACATGATATCTTCGACACCACCGATCTCGTCTTCGTCGTAGACTGTCACCTTGTCCTCTGTCACCTCCAATACAACAGTATGGCCGAGATCATACAGGACCTTCTTGTAGGCACCAAGCAGATAAATCCCCGGCTCGAGATTCATTTTCTCAATCGCTTGGATGCCGTGTTCGCCGTTCTTGTGTCGGGGATTGTTGAGTTCTTGAGCGTCAACCTTCACGCCGTATTGACGAAGGCAGAGAATAAATGCCTTCAATGCCCGCCATCGAACACCAGGAAGTCCGGCGACGCCTCTGCGACGGGCACCAGCAGATGTGAAAGCCTTGATACGTTCTGTGGTCACCGGATTTCTTGCCCCGAGCTGCTCGAGTGCGACACCGACGTTCATGAACGCACACCACCCATCCTCGCCATCATCTCCTTGGGAACGCCTTCGAGTTTTCCATTCTTTGGCCAATTGGTCCGTTTCGAGAAACTGAGTTCTGGATAGAGGTGACGCCTTCATCCTCAAAATCAAGCAAATATCATCGCCAAAGGACTCGATATTGGCGAACGCTGATCTCGTCAACCAGGCTGTCTTCTCTTCTTTCGGCGCGTCAGCCCATAGGACGAGGTAGCGTGGATTCTCGGGGTCGTTTGAGTCAACGTCGAGTATGCGATCAACAAAGAAACAGCCTTCTGGTAACAACCCATTCATTCCTGACCCATCTTGCCGTAGGCGCTTCCACTTCTTGGACTTCGGTGTCCACTTTGAAGAATGTTGTTTTACATACTTTGTTCTCCTTGCGAGGCGCGCCTCAGGGGAATCGAAAGGTAAACCTTCCGACCCGACACCAACACAGGAGGACTGGGCAGCGTTCTCATGGGGCGCCATCACGACGCTTCCTGCGACAGCAACAGGCGAGGACTGGATAGCGTTCTCATGAGACGCTGTGTCGACAGCTCGATCGACAGCAGCTGTCGGAGTGGCGGCACCTGTGACTGCGGCGGTCGCACCGGTGGCGTCCACAAGAGCCGCCGCGCCGACAGTTCTAGTGTCAGTCGGGTCGCTCACAGACTCGTCGGCCTCCACACAAGCTACGGCACCGACGCTTCTAGTGTCTGTCGGGTTGCCGCACTGCAATCATCAACACCAGGCGCACGAGGGGCTTCAGTTCGCAAGGGCCCCAGTAGCTGATAGCTCAGGGGCTGCAGATGCTGCTGACCGTGGAGCACGTGGAGATACATCTGCAGTATCACGACCGGCGACGGGTGCGATGGGTGCGGTTTCTGTCCGATTGGCAGTGACGACCATGGTGGCATCATCTGCGGTAGTCGCACGGTTCGTAGCACTTACTACAACGAAAGCGGCCGTAGACTCGGTCACACCACCAGAAGCAGAGCCAGTAGTGTGCGCCGTGGAGGCGTCATCAGCACTGGACGCATGATCATCTACACACACGAAGACGGGGGGGGGGGTGGACTTGGTCACAGCCGATTTGTGGAGAGCAGCCCGCGCTTCGGCGGCCGTGGACTGGTCGGCTGATGCCTTCGTACGAGAGTCGCTATTGACACGAGCAGTGACTGCAGAATCAATATATCCGCGGTCGGTCTCACGCGTGGCACCAGTGGTGGCTGACTCTCGGTTAACATGAGCCTCATGGTATGTAGACTGAATCGTTATGCGGTCGGTCTCAGATCCAGATGGAATCTCACGGATTGCTGTAAGAGCGACAGCAGCGGACTCGCTGGCATAGCCACCTGACTTCCTAGTGGCGGCAGCCTGAGACTCACGACTAGCGGCACGAGGTTCGTTGTTGGTGGATTCGTTGGCATTGGTACGTGACTTCCGAGTGGCGGCAGCCGTCGACACATCACGCGCCTCACGACGAGTTGCACCAGGTTCGTTGCTGGCGGGTTCGTTGGCTGACTTCCAAGCGGCGGGAACAATGGACACATCGAGAGACTCACGGCTAGCAACATGGTGGACGTTGATGCTGGCAGTCGTGGCGCTATCGGACGTAGCGATCGACCCACGACCAACAGCACGAGATTCGCGGCCAGTGGAACGAGCACCTCGAGGGGTGACGAGCGGCAGTGGAGGGTGCTGAACCGGACTCGCATCTTCGAGGAGGTTGCGCCCTCTCTCCCTCTCCTCTTCCGAGTCCAGCTCATAGTCGACAAAGTCTTCAAATGAAGGGAGAGGAGAGAGCGAGGCAAACGTCGTAGAGTCTCGTACTGGTATGCCGTTTCTCAGGCACGTCTCGGGCGAGGGCGGAGGCGTGAGATGCTGATCGCCAGGTTGTTCCTCCTCAGGCGGCTCAGCTTGGGCTTGAAGTTGAGCACGAGCGGCGGCAGCCGCAGCCAACATGATGTTGTCGCGAGCGTCGAGTGCTTCGTCATCGATTCGCCGGAGTCGCTTCTTTTCAGCCCCCCCCCTCAAGTCAGCTCCATGGCGCCGCTTCAGCGCTGGGAGACGCCCTCTCTCCATCGCAAGCGCGTGATCTCTCAACGGAACGGTAACCAGAGCCAGCGTGGACCCCCCTCACTAGATAGGGGAAGGGCCAAAGCCGCGGCTGTGGCGTGTTCAGACGAAAAAAGCACGCTAAACGCGATACCCCCTGCAGGCGTCGTGCTGTAGAGAGCGCTGGCGATGCTGCGACGGATTCCGGAACTGTGAACCGCAGATGTGTGGCTCGAATCACGCCAGGGAAGTCCGTCGGAGTAACACAGAGTCACACAGAGGTTGGGCGGGTCACACAGAGTCACACAGAGCAACTGCTCTCCTTGACCAGAGTTTGGACTGAACGGAAACGGCAGCGAGTGACGTGCTTCCACTGCGTGGCAGCCAATCATCATCTCGAAAATTACATGTGGACAGTGGTCATTGGCTAAGACACACACCGGTTCTGAAGCGTCGACTCGGGAATCCAGCGCATCCCCACCGCCAGCTGCGATGATCCTTTGAGCCATCGCGTCAACGGCTGAGAGCCGTTGAACCTCCACCCGAACTACCCCCATCCCCCATCGGTTCACTAACGAGGCTTGGTGCACGAAGGAGGATCGTGAATGGGCTACGTCAAAGTCCGCGAGGATCAACACTACCGTCGCCGCCGTAGAAGTCGCGTGCGTGCGTGCGCTCGCCGGTCGAGTCGCGGTGGACCAACTCGCGCCGCCCACGAGTCGATCGAGAAGCTGCGGCTGCCGTAGGAGTCGCTCGCCGTAGTGGACCGCAGAGGCGCTGGCCGAGTGGCCGCAGAGTCCGCTGGAGTCGCAGAGTCGCTGCTCGGTCTGCAGAGCGGCTGCTCGATGAGATGCTGGAGCCGCTGGTCGTGTCGTTGGAGCCACAGCGTCCCCGCTGGAGCCGCATCGTCGCCGCTAGAGCAGCAGAGCCGTCGTTCGATGTACTTCTGGAGTTGCGAGACGAGTCTATAAGCCGCAGAACCGTCGCTCGATGAGCAATTGAAGTCGCGGGACTAGTCGTTGGACCACACAGTCGCTGGCCGATGTGCTGCTGGAGCAGCGGAGTCGGCGCTCGTGTCGCAGAGTCGCCACTGATGTCGCTGGACGAGTCGGTCGCAAGGTTGCCGCTGGACGAGTCGCTGAGCCTCGATGAGCTACTGGAGTCGTGGGACGAGTCGTTGGACCGCACAGTCGCTGGTCGATTCGGCGCACATGTCGCAGAGTCGCCGCTGGAGCCCCATGGTCGCCGCTGGAGCCGGTGAAGGAGCCGAGTCGGCTCACGTGCGACAGAGTCGCCGCAGAGTCGTTCATGGAGCTGCAGCGTCGCCGCTGTAGTCGCCACTGGAGCCGCAGAGTCGTTCATGGAGCCGCGAAGTCGCCCGTTGGAGCCATCGAGTCGCCAATAGAGATGCGGCGTCGCAGTTGGAGTCGCAGGGTCGCACTTGAAGCCGGAGAGTTGCTGGGCGAGTCCCTGCGGCGCAGAGTCCTACTAGATGAGCTGGATGGATCGAGAAATACACGGATGGGAGACGACGGAATCTGCGCTCTACAGTTTCAGTTTCGTGGGCCGTAAGCAATGTATTGGGGGGTATCAAGTCCCGTGAGTCCATACCCGGGTTTCCCTAAGTGCGCACGAACCTACGGGTCGGGTTTCTCAAGTGAATTCAAGTGTGACGTTGAAGTATCCGCGCGCCACTCAATGATGGGAAAAAATTTCAAGTGACCCGCACATGCCCCCATTAGCGTCACTCTCATCGCTGATTCGCCTTGCGACGAGTCGCCACCGTCGCAAGTTGCGAGTCCGGTGCTCACACCGTCACGTCCGCTACCGCAGACGCACACGGATCCCACGACTTGTGGCGATTTTGCTCGTTTCCTATCTAGAGAGGCGGGCGCGCGCGTGGCGGAGGAGGAGCTGCGCCGCCGCCTCGCTTTGCAAGTCGTGGCCGTCAGTCGTATCAGCTCCTGGAAATCAGCGGAGAGGTAGACGTGACAAAACCATTCTTCATTGTTATGAACCAGCTTCAAAATCATACGACGAGGTCGCTCCAAACACAACAACACAAGAAACATGAGCAAGCGCATTCTGAAAGATCAGATTGGTGTTTAGCGATAATTCTCGGTTGTGGTCGTGGTCGTGGTCGCTGCAGTTGCTTCGAGCGCTCGGATGTCATCTTGTATACCACGAAACACCGACTCCATCTCAGCCAAACGGGTTCTGAGAAGATCGGTATTTGCACATTCGCATCCACCTCCAATCGTAGCTGCCAACGTTGCCATCCACTGCTGAAGCTGGAGTGTGTAAGAAAGGAGGAGCGACTTGGCCGAACTGGTGTACTCGTGTTCTTCACGTACTTGGACGCTTGTGTCCGTTTCGGGCGATCGGCGGTCTTTGTCGGCTCGAGCCCCCTCTATCATCTCTCCTTCTCTCTCAAGATCAAAAGATCAAATGGAGATCGAAGGAGCTTGAGCAAACTGCTCTCAATCAAGGCATGCCAGGTTCAAGGACACGTGGACGTTGCTGATTGGCCAGCGAGAAGCCTATCCTCGAGCGACGGAACGAGGTCGCTTGCGCGACAGTTCTGAGTATAGTTGGACGCGTCACAGTGTGTCAGTGTCACTTTGTGTGGCGATCACACAGAGTCACACAGAGTTTTTTCAGCACCTGGGTTGGTGTAGAAAAACTACTCCACTGGCAAGTGTGTGTATGTCAATGCGACTGTGATCGTGCGCTCCAGTCTCCAAAATCGACAGAACGGCTTGCTGCATCGCTTCGAGTGGCGCGGGCAGGGCTTTTGAGTCACGACGACAACTCTCACCTTTGGCAGCCAGTACAGCTCCTCAAGCGCAAGTAGTGCCTGCGCACTGAACAGCTTATTGCTGGAATATACGCGAGTCACCTGGTGGACCTGGGGCAGGTTCTCGGTATCATCGCGGCCAACCGTTGCGTGAATAAGCGTCACCCTTGCCAATTTTTGCTCACGTTGAACACGTCCGTCGATGAGAGCCTGTGATCGGTCGAGTAGATTTTTGCGCATGTCAATGCCGATAACGTAGGCAAACAGGGCCTCCAGGGCGACCTGGATGACGACGTTGCCGATAACAGAGCCCACATCTTGAAAAACATCGTCCGGCGCAAGCGTTCCAAAGTACCGAAGCATATCGGTCACTCCTTCCATTGAGATCTCAGCAGCATTCTGATCGCGACTACCACTTGGCTGCCGGACTTCCGCCTTCGACACTGAAGCTAGCTTCTCAGATACCACTCCGTGCGCTAGTGATGCTGTCAACGGCTCGGCGTTTGCGAGAGAATCCTGCATCGGAAGTGATGGAATCAACATCAATGAAAGCATCGCCTCGTCATCGGTGCTCGTGTCCAGCGTGTTGACGAGTTCTTCCAAGGTCGGTAGGGGCGCGCCGCTGAGCTGCTGGTCCGACACACCGATGTGTGGTTGCTTCGACGACATCTGAACAAACTCGTCGAATGCAGAAAGCACGTTGGTTTTCGAGTGCAGTCGTCCTTTGAGGGTATAGTGTCGGTGTTTGTGTTGGCGTGCAGCATTTCCTGAGGGGCACAACTTATCGCAGATGCTGCACGCCATCGCCTGGGCGTTCTGGACCTTCCGACGCTCCTTCCTCCTTTCGATGAGATGTACCTCTGGATTGCTCTTGCAGACCGTGATATGGTCGATTACGTTCTTCCAAGTGCGCGCGGAGTAGACGCATGTCGGCGCAGTCGGATTCGTTGCAGGAACGAACTGCGATCGCCTTGCTTGGTCGCAGATCAGGGCGCAAGAAGTGCCAAGTGAAAAACGTAAATCGCACGAGCTGTAGACATTCCAGTAGTTCGTGGAGGGATTTCTCAAGTGCATGCATCTCATCGTCACCCAGAACGCAAGCCACATCGACCCCCACGACGAAGCGCCCCTCACCCCACTTGATAGCTTCCTCTCGCGCTCGATGACCAAGTGCCGCCAAGGCCGCTGTGGTGACTGCGAGTCTTCCCATTCTCGGATCCTTGGGTTCCATTGCTCAGGAAACAAAATGGGCCGCACTGGAAAATGGGACACCATTGATCAAACAGAGAGCACGCCGCGAACGTTGCGCGATCGTTCCTTGCGCAAACGGCGATATCTTTCTCGACTCGTATATATTCTCTCTCAATTCGATAGAAGAATGAAATTTATGCACGCACGTTCCCTTGAGGTTGACAATAAAACTGAGGACGCCATCCAATCAAATCACGACATGTGGTCATACTGCCGACTAAAAATTTGCACCGTTATTTCAAGCCTCGATCTGATTGGCTCTGTTATCCCGTCGTCGACGGGATAACAGACGAGGTTTTTCTTATCCCGTCGTCGACGGGATAGCGGCTGTGGATGAGTTATACTGAATTCACCAGATACGCGCTGCAATTGGTGATCAAGTTCTGCAAGTACAACAAAGACCCTCTTCCTTGGTCTGGTCGACATCGCCATCGTCAACGCCTTCATTCTATACAAAGCCGCGCATCCTACCCTCAAGGTTTCGCACGTGCGTTTTCTCAAGGAGATGCACCTGGAAATGGTCCCGTTGAAGCAGAGCGATTGGGAAGCCTTGGAGGCGGTCCGGCCACGCACAGCGACCCAAGCGCGCGCCGCAGTCCCGCACCTTCCTGTCTTGGTCAACGAGTGGCGCGGCGGAAACAAGCCTGGCACCATCAAGCGTCGACAGCGTGCGTGCAAGTTGTGCTCGCTGCTGCGCAAGGAAGCAGGCAAGTCGCGCGCTGGCGAGTCTGCGTCTCACTGCAGTGTCTGCTCCATTCGCGGCGTTCCAGCTTACCTCTGCAAGCAGATCAGCCGCTCTTACGAAGGCAAACCGATGAAGTGTTTCGATATCTGGTACGATTCGTGGAAGAATGGCAAGGTGCGCCCTCACGCCGCGAAGAGGAGCAAGATTCGCGGTCGTGCCGCTGGTGCAAAGGATGATGATGAAGAAGAAGCGTCGCAGAGCGCGTCGGGCAGCGAGTCCACGAGTCGGGTGATGAATCGGAAGGCGGGCCTTCTCCGAAGCGCAGTCAATCGTAGGGAACACAGTCAGATGGCTCATAATACATGTATTACCCTTACTGTCGAATCCAGCATTAGATACCTGCCGATGAAGAGACTATCCTGGATCATACAGCAGAGTCAAAAACCGCGGAGGAAACATTCGACCATTTCTCCCTCAATCAAGGATTGAGAAATGGCCGAAAAGTTCCTCCGCGATTTTTGAGTCCACTGCGGCTCTCCTGCCGCCACAGGACGAGTGGCTGTCGGCCGTCCGGTGTCGGACACGCATACACTTGGCGACAGCCCAGCTGCCGATGGAGGTGTCTCGTCGTATGCGCCTACGGTATCCTCCCTCCGAAACAACTTCATCTCTGTATTGACTATCTACGTCACACCCTCCTCTGAACCCACATGGGGGATTTCTCTACTTTTCAGAAAAAAGATGTCGATGTATGCCCAACGACCTAGGTGAACTCGCTGCATCGGTAGCTGGGGGGGGGGGGGGGGGGGGGGGGGGGGGGGGGGGGGGGGGGG
>JAADXN010001059.1:0-11654 GCA_023337875.1 Pythium apleroticum | reverse complement strand
GCATGGAGCTTGAGCTGGGATGGCCGCTGATGGGTCAGAGAGTATTCCCATCCGAGCCACCTCATTACACGCGGTGGGCTACGTAACTAACCGAATTAGAACGCGCATCCAAGCTCTATTCGCTCAGCTAATCATCCTCATATCCATCCTCTTGCCACCCATGAAGTGCGCTCTGGAAGATGCGACGCAAGTCGAACACGACGTCCGGCAGCGGATCAGCGCCGAGAACGTCACGGCCACTGACAACTGGGACCACAAGCAAGTGCGGCACCATGCGCCCGAAGCTCGGCTGGACGTTCTCTGAGGCGATCATCAGCTGCTCATACGGCGATGGAGGGATGACGCGCGGGTTGGTAGCGTCCGCAGCTCGCGTGCGCGTAGGCAACGCACTCAGTTTCCGACGAACGTCCATTCTAATGGGGGCCGACCCAAAAGACACTTCCGCAACGATTTGAATCGCAAACGGAGCTGCTGCTTGGCCAGGCACTCGCTCGAAGACGACAGCAAGCGCTGGCTTGCGACGGCGAGGGGTCTGTCGGCGATACACGCGCTCGTAGCCGGGGAAGACCTTGAAACCGACGACAGTTCCAATTGATTCGCGCTGTAGGTACTCCGTGGCGATCTGGATGAGCTGCGGGATGGAGCGGTGTTTGACTTCAACCTCGGCCACAAGAATGGGTGAAAGGGGAGCCGGCGGAGCGTCGACGCGTTGGAGAAGGACACCGTCGGGGTGGTGCTCGTGGCCGTTGTAGTCGAAGTGATCAGCCCACGGATAGTACGAGAGGAGGTAGTTATCTTCGGCGTAGGGCGTGAGTACTCCACCGACACTTGCGACAACTTGGTGATGCTCTTCCGTCTCGACTGCAAGAAGCACCAGCACGCCATCAGGGAGCAACTCGATTGCCAGCCCAACCAACCACTCGGTGGGGATCCGATCTTTCATCCGTTGCGTCACACCGCGTGCGATCTCCACCTGGATGTTGGGTGACGCCTCCTCTTCTTCAGTTGTATCGCCAGCGTCGTCAGCGTCACTAGCGTCGTCGGCGTCGTCGGCGCGACGGTGGCGTTCCCACTCGCGGTACTGACGCAAAAACTCGACACGAGCCGCCTCGATCGCCACCTTTGCCACACTTCCGCGTGTCATGGGGGCAGCGGTTGTCGCCGTTGTAGCACTTTGCGCGGCGTCAACTGCCGCTTGGCGAGTCATCGTGGCGCGCCGGATTTGTGGGAGACGGCGCGAGGCGGTGCCCCCTCCCACGGTTTCATTCATAGCTTGATGGAGGCGCAGTCTCTTCTCTTTGATGGGGCACAGACTCTTCTCTTTGATGGAGGCAGCTTCTTCGCGATGGCGAGTTGGAGAATGAACGAGCTGCAGCTAGGTGCGTCGAACGTCGGGCGGCTGAGAAGCCAGCATCGATCCAAAATTTGGTGCTTCCTAGCTCTCGACATCATCGGGTCCCTGCGAAAGCATCGTCTACGGAGTAGAAATCGGCTCTGCTCTCTGTGCTGCCATGCGACCGCGTCATAGGGCAGCACGACTACTCAGACAACACCATGGGCGTGCTGATGGTGATCGCGCTCTGCTTGAATATGGAGCAATCGCAGCTCTTTGAATTTTTGGTGATGACAACAGCACTTCAACCAACATAAAGTTCTGGATGATGGGCCGAAAAATGGACCCAAACTCGTCGCGCCACTCAGATGGCTGCGCGTTGCGTGAGAGATCGGAGCCGACCCGAAGGAGACCTCCTGGGCAATGCGAACGACGAACGGAGCGGCCGCTTGGCCAGGCATTCACTCGAAGACGACGGCGAGCGCAGGCTTGCGACGGCAAGGGGGCCGCCAACGGTTCACTCGCCTGTCGGCGCGGAAGATCTTGAAGCCAACGACAATCTTGAACCCCTCGCACTGCAGGTACTCGGTGGCATTTGGATGAGCTGAGGGATGGTGCGGTAGTTGACTTCCAACTCGGCCACTAGAATGGGGGCGAGATGAGATCGCCGAGCGGGGACGCATTGGAGAAGCACAGTTGAAGGCCAGGCTCTGGGCATGGGTAGAAGGAGAGCATGTCGTTGTCGTTGGGGTAGGTGGCGAGAGCCGCGCCGACGCTCACACGGGCTGGCTCCGTTATGCTCTCACGTCTCGACGGACACCAGCATCAGCACGTCGTTGGGCAGCGAGTCAACCGCCAGCCCTCGAAATGCGGTCCTTCACGCTTGGCGTCACGCCGCGCGCGACCACCACGTGGATACACAGCGGCAGCTCTTCTCCCTCCTCTTCCTGTGCGTCTTCCTCGTCATTTGGATCATCGAGAGCTTCGGCTTCTTCACGACGGAGACGTTCCCACGCAGGCAGTCGACGCAGAAATAATTCGCGCTGGGCCGCTTCACGACGCATCTGCGGTAGGTATCGCTGTGTCATGATGCAGAATCGCTGTGGGGGAGAAAGGAGACGTGGAAATACGTGGGGGGGGGCGTCACTTCAATGAGAGTTTAGTGACTACAAGGCCACTATACTGAAACTTGGAAAATCTGTACCATGGGGTACTATATCCCCACCAACAGTGCGCAAAGCTTCCTTGGTTCGGAAATCTGCAGGGCGGAATATGAGCGGGTTCGAGCGCATCCTGGCGCGCGTGGGCGGCGACGCGCTGCGCGATTACTGCTCGTCGGCAATCGAAGATGAGCTGAAGAACCTCAAGACCAAGATGCAGAGCTGTCTGGAGACGGTCGAGAAGGCGCTGGAGGTGCAGGACGCCATCCAGAAGCTCAACGTGCCGCTCAGCGAGGCCAACGTCGCGACCTTTGCGGCCATCCAGAGCGAGTACCAGAAGTTTGCGGGCGATCTGACAGCGTTCATCCAAGAGCAGCGACAGGTACGAACCGAATGAGCCGCTCGTGGGCGTCTCGAGGTCCATATTGACCGAGTTATGGCAGATCCAAGCCAACCAGCCGCGCGAAGAAGCCCCGCGACTGCGGACGGACAGCGTCGCGAGCAGCGTGGGCGACGAGAACTCGAACGGACTCGGCAGCCAGCAGCGCTTGTCGAAGCTGGCGTCCAAGATCCAGTCGCGGCTCTCCAAGAAGCACACGACGCACACGTGGATCGGCAAGAACATCCAGGACATGCAGACCGTGGCGACGGTGCTCAAGAGCTTCACGCCCGAGAAGCCGCAGCGCCGCGAGCTGGAGCTCACGCTGGACCACTTCATCTCGGCCGTGCTGCTGAGCCCGCTCACGAAAGCCAGCGACCTCACGCGGCTCGACGACGTGCTCAAGGAGCTCGAGCCGCTGCTCCAGGAGTTCGCCGTGTACGTTATATCCAAGTCGATGGCCTGCGCTGGCATCGCCTGTAGCTTCTAACGTGGTGGCTGTAACCTTGTAGTAACCTGCGAGCGCTCGTGGTGTCCAAGCTGCAGCCTCCCGCGCCTGTCGTGGCCTCCCACGCGAGCAGCTCCACGCAGGAGCGCCGCGCGAAGCGCCCGCGCGTGGACCACCAGCAGGACGAGTTCTTTATGAAGGTGGAGCGTCAGCAACACGATGACGCGCCTGCCATCGACAGCGTCTTCGAAGTCCGCGTGTCGGACCTGCCCTGGGGCGTGCTGCAGCCCGAAGTCGAGTCGTACTTTGGCGTGGCCGGCCGCATCCTGTCCGTCCGCATGCCCACGATCGACGACGGCAGCACTGTGGGCATCGCCATCGTGCGGTTCGCGTCGTCGGACGGACTCCACCAGGCGCTGCGCATGGACGGCTACCAGTTCCAGGGCAAGGCGATCCGCGTGGCGCTGCCGTCCCAGTGAGTGCGCGTGGTGTATATTAGCTTAGCTTGGCTTAGTCTCATTAGTATATTTCGGAACTGGATACTGGGCATGTGATTGGCTGAATATCGGAGACCATCGCGAGAGTGGAGACCGTAACCTCCAAAGCGTAACCTCACCATTGACGAAAATGGCAATGGAGGGCGACGCGGATCGCGGCTTCGAGCGGCTCCTGACGCGGCTGGACGACGCCACGCGCAGCCGCTACTGCGCAGAGGCGTTGGGAGATGAGCTGCGCGGGGTGCTGGCGCAGTTCCAGCAGTGCGCGCAGGCCATGGACCACGCGCGGCAGGTGGCCGAGGCCACGCGGTCGCTGGTGGCCAATGCCGGCGGTGCCATCCGCATGGGCTCTGCCACGGCCACGCAGTCGCTGAGTGAGCTGCAGGGGTTACACAATGCGCTGGAGACGGTTATGGATTCACTCAGGAGCTCAGGAGAAAGTGCGGCGCGAGTGGAGTTAACGGAGACCGTTGTCGAGGAGGAGAAGGCGAAGGAGGAGGCAGCGAGTGAGGAGGTGCGGCTGCTGGAGAAGACGCGGTCGCTGCTGACCAAGCAGCGCCGCAGCACGTGGCTGAGTGACGCGGTGGAGACGGCGAGGAGTGCGGTGAGGCTGATGCAGCCGAAGGCCACGGAAGAGCAGACGCGACCAGGCGACAAGACGGAGTTTGCGGCGCCGGATCTGCGTATTTATGAGGTGTTCAAGCTGCTGCGCAAGTGCGTTTTGAAGGACGCAGCCGCCCATGCGGAGCTGCTGCCGGTGGCAAGGAAGCTGCTCAAGCGACTGGGCAAGAAACGGCCTGCAATGGCTGGGTTCGTCGAGTGAGTGGATTGCAGTTTGGTTTTGTATTCCGATTGGTGAGAGACTGACTGACAGTGGACTGGTTGTAGCAAAAGCGTCAACCTGCTGGCCGCAAAGGAAGCAAAACTAGCAGAGAAACCTGCCGATGTAGCTGCCACCAGTGCTGCTCCGCCAGTGAAATCCAAGAAGCGGCGGCTTCCAGAGACCTCAACGCAGACTTCTACGACGACGGAGGACGTGAAGATCAAGACGGAAGGGACCACGCGAGCGACGCTGGACGTGCGCAGCAAGGCACAGCTCTGCTCCGTCAAGACCAGCGCGCTGAGAGCCGGCTTCTCGCTCACGGCGTTCGACGTCTGTCTCAAGATGATGATCGAAGTCGTGAACGCACTGACGCCGCAGCTCACGAGTCAGGACACCGCCGTCGTGAGCTCCACGCTGGCCTCACTAGTCGACAAGGCAATAACCATTGATTCCGCAAAGCAGCGACTCGACCGACTCGCGTGTCTCGAGGGACTGCTGGGCGTGCTCCTGCGCGCCGAGCGGCTCGAGTGGAAAGACGCCCACGCGAAAACTGCGGTCGTGGAGTGCCGCAGCAAGTGCCGACAAGCGCTGGCGATGCGTCGTGACGCCACTGTGGAATCGGCGAGCGTACCAGTAAGTGTGCCAGAGCAGCGGACAAAGAAATCGAAAGCGGTTGCTTCCCACGTGAAGTTTGACGAATAGATCCAATGTGAACAACCCCCCAAGTCGTTTTCTTACATTCTGTTGTAACTGTACCAGTCAATCACGGAGCCCTGGCAAAGGACTCGAGGTGGTTCTCGCACAGCCACGTCACGGCAGCTGAGTGGCACTTGCCACGACCGGTTGTTTGACTGATTTGATTTCGGTTTGCGCGCGTGAGGGCGAATTCCTCTCGGAAGTGCTCGTCGATGAATAAAAGCAGCTTCATGTCACCAGCGCGAGCGGCGAGATGAGTGAGGTGGGCGGCCGCCCACGCCGGCCCGGTCTCTGGAAGGCAGTCGCGTCGGCAGAGGAGCGACGTCGCCTGACGCTCTCTGAGCCACTGGAGACTGTTCAGGACGGGAAGAGAATCCCACGCCAACTTGTCATCGAGGAACTCGCGTGGCCGTCTCAGTAGCCCTCGCAAAGCACAGGCCACACAGCCGTCGCCTCGGTTCTCATGCAGCCACTGCAGGACGTGGACGTGGCCTCCAGCCGCAGCCCAGGCCATGGCAGAGGTCGTGCTTCCTTCGTACCCCTGCTCATGCAGCCACTGCACCGCATGGAGATGGCCATGGCCGGCCGCACCGTCCATTGACGAGGTGCCTACGCCGTCAATACCCTCAGCCTGGACAAACGTGGCTGCGTCCAGAAAGCCTCGCCCCACCAGGAGATTGAACATCCCACGCGGCACCCGATTGCGGTCCACACGCGCTTCGGCAATCCACATGAACAGGCTCAGTAGGTCGTGCTCTTTGACGGACGGATCAAACGCTACCAGCAATTGTAGCTGGCCACGCTCTTCGTACAGCCAGCGGATCGTCTCCACGTGGCAGAAGTAACTCGCCCGTAAGGCCAACGCAAGGTCATGTATAGCTCGTCCTGGGTTGCGGTCTACGGCTTCCATGGCTTCTTGCGTCCACTGGAGAACCTTTTCGCCACCAGGTCTCCTTGCTGCGTACGCGACCTTGCCACGCAGTGAAGCAGCGAGCTGCGTGGAAAGCACATACTCGACCGTGGCTTCGTTGCCGCGGCGCAGCGACGCGATGCACAAGCTCGAGATGAACGCGGCTTCATTGACCACGGTCGGGTTCGCGATAGCAGCGAGAAGTGCTTGGCGACCGTGCAGGAGCTCGGCGTTGGCGCTGGGCTCGCTCGTGAGGTTGAGCTCCACGAGGCAACGTAAGGAGTCCAGTGGAACACCGGGCTCCACCATGGCGACCAGCAACGCCCTGTGAAAATCCTGCGACTTCAAATGATCATTCTCCACGAGCCAGCGAAGAAGCTCCACGCTTCGCACAGCCTTGGCGAGGAACAGCGAGGGCATCGCGCCGCCCCACAGCGTTGCCACAGACAAGCCACTGCTCTCTGTGAGCCACTGCACGACTCGAAGTGGGTCCTGTGGGCCCAGGTGAGTCAACGCCTGAGAGACGTGGTACGCGCAGAGGCTCTGGATGCCAGGCGCACACCACGACTGGTCGTTGCGGTGCGTCACGACGTATTGCACCATCTCCAAGGAGCCGAACTCCATCGCCAGACCCAGTGACGCCACGACCAGCGGCTCCTCGTGGAGCGAGTGGATCTTCTGGACCATGGGCAGGTCGTTGTTCTTCAACGCAGCCTCCATGGCGCGAGCGAAGAGATGCTCTTTCACGGAGACGCTCGTGCGGACGGCGCTATTGAGGAGGTGAGCGGCGACGCGATCCAACAAGCGAACGGAGCCCGAGGCGGCGGCGACGGGCAGCGAGATGGCGGCGGAGACGTCCAGCAAGTCGGAGATGCAGCAGACGACGTGGGCGAGCGAAGCGACCGCAGGAGACGCACCACGGACGGCGCACTGCACCTGCATGAGCGGCGGGTGCACGTCCATCGCAGCGATGGTGGTGCTTGTGTTCTTGAGTGAATCATCGAAAAACCGGTATGAAAACCGGTACAAAGTGCATCACAGTAATGGTGAGAAAGTACAGCACCCGTTTATCGGAGACTCTCCTCCCTGCGGTGTCGTTATGTGAGGTAGAGGCTGCTGGCGAAGACCACGTCTCGCTTGATGGCCTCGGACGCGACCTCCATCTTGCGGAAGAGGCTCGGGTCGCCGATCACGCGCGCGGCGTTGCGCACTTCGCGACAGACTTCGTCCAGCCGCGTGATGCAGCGCACGATCGAGCCTTCCTGGATGTCGGTGAGCTGGCACAGCTCCTTGAACGACATGCCGCGCGCCCACTCGTATACGACCTCCATGAGCCCAAAGTTGAGCGCGCCCTTGCAGTAGACAGCGGGGTCGATCTCCAAGTGCTGCTCCAACTGGATCACGCCGAGACTCTCGGCGATGCGCTTCACGGTGTCGCGGGCGTTCTCGAGCCGCGGCGTGAGGTTGGGTTCGTTCTGGGTCTTCTCCTGGAAGATCAACGCCGAGAGCACGGCCACGATCTCCTCTGGCTCGAGGTTCGCCAGCACGTTCTCGAAGATCATCTCCGTGAGCACGATCTCCTCGCACGTGTTGACCTCACACGCCACGCGGCCCTTGACCTGCACGACGCCGTCCTCTGAGATGTACCCGAGCTTCTTGAGCACGCCGAGACGCTGCTGGAAGTCAGGGAACAGCGACAGCGAGTCGTTGGACAGCTCGCGGGTCAACCGCGTGATGTAGTCCTTGAGCTTGCAGACCTTCTCGACCTTGCCCAGCACGCGAGACTGCGACGGCGAGTCGGCCGCGCACGGGTGGGTGAGCACGGACGAGTAGAGCTGCTGCCACGCGGTGTAGGCCGTCGCGACTTCGAGGTCGTTCACCTTGAGCTCGTTGAGCACGTCCACAAACGCGACGTCCGCCTTCTTGGTCGGCGCGCTCTGCTTGTCGAGTTGCACGAGGAACTCCACGACAGCCGCCAACTCCTTCTTCGACGACGTCGCGACGAGGTTCTTGACGTTGATGCTGCTCGCGGGAGCTTGCTCCGACGACACGATGTCGATACACGACTCCGGAATGTCCACGACCGCGTACGACTTGCCCAGGATCAAGCCCTTGACGTTGGACTGGAGCTCCTCGGCGTCATCAACCGGCAGCTTCGATGCGCTGCCGCCCTTCTTGCCACGTCCCATCATCATCATCATGCTGTCGTCGTCCTTCTTGCTCTTCAGTAGGCGGCCAGAGCCAAAGGCGTCGCGCTTCAAGGCATCCAAGGCAGACGCTGTATCCTCGGCCTTCTTCGGTGGCTCGTATTCCTCAGGACAGAGACACACGACCGTGATCGTCTTGAACAGACTGCGTGCGCGACCGCCAGCACTCGCTGCAGCTCCTGGTTCGGAAGGAGTACTCTCAAACCCGAGCTTCGACGTGAATCGCGCAGTGCCCGCACCGCCATCAGCGTCGCTCGCAGCCGAGTTGGTTCGAACGACGACCGCAAACTGGTCGCCAGGCAGGCCCTTCACATTCATGACAACCACTCGCCCTGGTGCGATCGCAGCTCGAGCGGCCTGCGCGTGGTTCGTGAGCATCCACTTGACCAGCTTCTTCTCGAGCTCGCGCTTCTGCCGCTTGAGATCGTAGAAGTTCTGGATCTGCGCGAGCTCGCCACTGGATTCCAAGTGCGGATATTCCTCCGTCAGCGCGTTCTCGAGCGTCTTGAGCAAGTGCTTGCCGCGCTGAATCAGCTGCGGCACCTGCTTCGACGCCAGCGCCTTTTGCGTGTGAAACTCGGAGAACGACCGCTTCATCATGTCCTCCACACTCAGCACTTCGACACGCAGCAGGTTCAGGATCATGTTGTAGGTCAAGCGGAACTGACTCGACAGCATCGTCGCCTTGCCTGCGAGCATCGTCTGCAGCGACGTCGGCTCGGGGATGTCGTTCCAGCACGCGATGATCACCGTGCCGACCGAGTCCAATCCACGGCGGCCGGCTCGTCCGGCCATCTGCGTGTACTCGCCCGGCAACAGATCGCGGAAGTTCTTGCCGTCGTGCTTGCGGATGCCGTTGAACACGACCGTACGAGCTGGCATGTTCACGCCCATGGCGAAGGTCTCGGTCGAGAAAAGCACCTTGACGAGGCCGCGGCCGAACAGGATCTCGACCATTTCCTTGATGATCGGCAGCAAGCCGCCGTGGTGGACGCCGATGCCGCGCTTGAGCATCTCCTTCATCGTCAGCACCTGCGGTAGCTCTCGGTCGGTCCCTTGCAGGCGCTGGATACTGCTTTCGAGGAAGAGGTGGATCTCAGAGCGCTCGGACGGCGTACACAGGTCGAGTTTGTTCAGCTTGTTCGCACTCTCCTCACACAGCCGCTTGCTGAACGCGAATACCACGACAGGCAACAGCGCCTTCTCTTTCAGTGAGTTCACGAGCTTGGTCCAGTCGCTCTGGTCCCCGCCGCTCGTGCGGCCCATGTTTCGACCCGACGTGCCGCTGCCACCGCCACCCGCTCGACCCGTCGCACTGCCCTTGACTGGCTTGTCCGACGGAGGGAACAGCTTGGTCTTGGCCGCTCCGTACGCGTTGGCATTGTATCCACTGGCCGCGTCGTACAGCTTGAACAGCTCCTTGCCGGCATAGAGGTAGTGCTGCAGCGGGACGGGTCGCTTGTAGGTCGAAATCACGTGGATCTTCTTCTTCTTCGTGCGGCCGATCCAGTCCGAGAACTCGAGATGGTTGGGCGTCGTGGCAGACAGGAACACCATGCCCACGTGCTCGGGCAGCATGATGATGACCTCTTCCCACACGACGCCGCGCTCGCTGTCGTTGATGTAGTGGATCTCGTCGAAGATGACCCACTCGATGTCGCGAATCACATCGGCGCCGCGATACAGCATCGACCGCAGGATCTCCGTCGTCATCACTAGGCAGCTCGCCTCCGGGTTCAAGCTCACGTCTCCCGTGATCAAACCGACGTTCTCGGGCCCGTACTTCTCCCGAAAGTCGCGGTACTTTTGGTTGGACAGCGCCTTGATCGGCGACGTGTAGATCGTGCGCGTCATGTGCTTCTGGGACATCGCGATGGCGTACTCGGCGACCACGGTCTTGCCTGCCGACGTGTGGGCGGCCACAAACACGCACTCGTGGCGCTCCAAGTGGATCACGCACTCCTTCTGGAACGTGTCGAGCTCGAACGAGTACTTCATGGCCATGTCCGGCACCTTCTCGTGGAAGTTGCGCACGTCGACGGGCTTCATGCTCGCCCATTCCGACAGTACAGGCGCCTTCTTGCGCTTCTGGCGCGTCGCGTCGGCGTCTCGCAAAAGCAACTCGACCTCCGCTTCCGGCTCCAGCGCACTTTCCTCACTGTCTTCTTCCCCTTCACGCGTCTCGCTGTCCTCGTTCTCCTCGTTCTCTTTTCCTTCGTCGTCACTCTCAGCGTCCTCGTCTTCGAGGCTGAAGCCCAGCTCCTTGAGCTCTTCGTCGTCCTCGAGATCGTGGAGCAGCTCGTCCAGCGCCACCATGCCGCCGCCTTCGTTGTCGGACGCTTTGTTCATAGCCAAGAAGGCCTTCTCGTCTGCGATCGAGTGCTGCATCGCGCGCAGCGTGTCCTGGTCCGATACAATATCCAAGTACGGACGCAGCAAGTGCGACGGGTTCGCCCCCACGGCGGCCAGCGGCTTCTGCATCTCCTGCTTGGCTGCATCCTCCACCGTCTTCACCTGCAGATCCTGCAGCGTGAGGCAGTCGTCCAGTCCCGGCGCCCTCATGACGAGTCTGGACAGCGTCGCGTCATCCTTCGCACCGTCCCCACTCAGCACAAGCGCGTTCAGCGCCAGCGCCTCTGGCGTCTGCAGCTCCGCAGCGATACCAGCAACGACTGGCGCCGTGCTGCCGGACGCTTTGCCCTGCTCCGTGAGCGCGTTGCCTCCGGGCGCGTGCGGCTGCTTGCCGATGTTCTGCTTGGCGTACTCGTCCTGCTTCTTCATGGCCTCCGAGAAGCCCTCCATGACCGCCGACGCGCCGCCCACACCGCCCACGACGTCTCGGTACTCGTACAACAGCTTCAGCGGGTCGGCGACCAGGCGCTCGCGCTTTGGGACGAGCTGTGCGCGCGGCGGCGCCATGGGCACCTGAGGCAGTAGCCGACTGCCGCCGCTCGCCAGCATCTGCTCGTGCGGCACGCGCAGCGCCCCGGCGTCGTGCTGCAGCGCGTACAGCGGACTCATGAACTGTGTCTCCGTCTCTCGCTGCACTACAGAGGCGTCAGCGCGGCGCGAAGGCAGCGACGGCAGAGCGAAGGGCGAGCGCACGGAAGACGACGAGTTGGCGACGATTTGCACGCGTTCCGGCGCGAATGGCGACGCCGCGACCACGGAGAACTTGCGCAGGGACGCGGGGATGGCATC
>JAADXN010001058.1:0-11655 GCA_023337875.1 Pythium apleroticum | reverse complement strand
CCCCCCCCCCCCCCCCCCAGCGTATACTGTACGAGTCAAAATGAGACGAAGTGTGGCATCTCGTCGACGCCAAGCGGTCTTTCTATGGCTGTTCGCGCTTCTCGCGCTGGCAGCGACGACGAGTGCTGAGCCTGTGGCTCCACGGCGACTTCGGCAAGCGCAGCAGACCACTGATACTGGCGTTGTGACGGTCGGCCCCGCGGACGCTGCGACTTCGATTGATGACGGCACGCACACGTGGGAGCTCGTGGACGCACAGCCCACGACGGCACCAGTCGGCGACGCGTCGTCATCCCATTCTGGCTCCACCCACGAGGCGCATCTCGACTTCCAAGAGAAACTCGATGCCGGCAAGGCATCGGCTGCGACGACCGCACCCTCATCCTCCGCATCTTCATCGTCGTCGTCGACGGCTGCGGCGACACATCACAGCACGCCTATGATGGGCTACATCGTGGTAGGCGCCATGGCGATCGTGTGCGTCGGCATCGCGGCGGGCGTAGCCAAGCGGAAGAGAGAAGCCGCAGGCAACCATTAATTAAGTATAAACGATTCTACGTGACAACTTACCAGCATGCCTTCGTTCTGTGTCTGTTTGGCGGAGCTGATCACGTCCATCCTGTACTCTACGATCCGTGCGGTCGCTCCTCGGGTCCCCGAGCAGACGGAAGCAAGAATACAGGGATCGGCTAGATCCCCTGCAGTCTCCACTGACTGCGCCAACAGCCGATGAATCATCGGTTGATGGTTGGCGATGGTCGTGGACTGCTCCTACGAACAGGCAGGTTTTGCTGTTGTTGGGGGCGTGCACGGTAGAGTTGCGGTGAAGAGACATCTACGATCACCCAGTTGGCAGTCTCCGCTTGGTACCACCAGTACGCCAGTAGAGGACTCATACGAGCTCACCAGTTCTTTCAATGGAGTGGCCGCGTCTCTGAGTTCACCTGTGCAGGAGGGCGGTCAGTCGGGAATCTACCACGCGTCCGACAGTATCCACGTGAAGATGCGTACCCCCATGACACTCGTTCTTCTTCTCGGACTATACTTCACGGTCTCCACAACAGCGGCATTGGCCCCGCCGTCTTCCAACCCGTCGCTTCGCCGTGTCCTGGAAGACACTACCAGCCACGCTGCCGAGGATACTTCGACAGATCTCCCTCATGAACCACCCTTCGTATCGGAGCACACCGCACCAGAGATCGTTCCGCATGAGTCCGCGCCAACAGACCACACGCCACCATCGGAGACCGAACTGACGACTCCACCGCTGGATCACTCGGGGTCTTCGTCTTCCTCTGGACGGCATCCCGCGGACGTACCATCAAGCAAATCTGCAGCTACGAGCTCGAGCTCTGACTCCATCCACGAGGAAGACCTCAGTATGTCCGTGACTGCTCCATCAGCGTCCGAGAAAGCCAACAGCGGGGGCGCAGGGACGACTGCGACACATCCAGCGCATAGGGGTATCCATTTTGGTCCCATCCTGTTGGGCGGCATTGGCGTCGTCTGCGTTGGTCTCGCTGTGTATGCTAGCAAGGTGAGTAAAGCTAAAGCGGATATAACCGTCACAAAATGAAAACGTAGTGTTCCCCCTTCAAAGTTGACGTTCGCAACCCTTTCAATCACAAGTACTCGGCCCGCTTCATGGAGAATTGGTCGTAAAATGGCGCCATGTACTCAAACGGCGCGATCTGCTCGATGCGAGCCTTGATCGCTGGCGTCATCTTGTTCACGAAGGGGAATGCCTTGAGGTTCTCGTCGAGCTGCGCGACACTCGTGGCACCGAGAAGCACTGTCGAGACGTGTTCGTTCGACGCTGTCCACGCCAGCGCCAACTGCGCAAGCGTGCAGCCCAGCTCCACAGCGATGGGACGCAGAAGCTCGGCCTTGGCGATGGCGACATCGACATCTCCGACTTGTTGTACAAGCAGCTGCTTGCGGAAGCCGTCCGTGAAGCGGGAGCCCTCGGGCGTCCCGTGGGCGTACTTACCCGTGAGCACGCCGTACGCCAGTGGCGAGAACATCGTGAGGCCCAGTTTGTACTTCTTGTACAGGGACTGGTAGTCGACCTCCACTTTCGAGCGGTGGAACATGTTGTAGCGGCACTGCTCCGCGATCGGACGGATCATTCCGAGACGATCGGCGATCTCGCACGCCTCAAGGATGTCCGTCTCGGGCCACTCGCTGGTCCCCCAGTAGAAAGCCCAGCCTTGGTTGATGATGAAGTTCATCGCTCGCACGACCTCTTCCGTCGGCGTGAACGTTTCAGGCCGGTGGCAGAAGATCACGTCCGCGTACTCCACCCCCAGGCGTTGCAACGACGCCTTCGTGCCTTCGACGAGGTGCTTGCGGCTCAGCCCCGTGGCGTTCGGGGCCGGGTGCACAGGCCCGGACTCGAGCACCGGGTGCTGCTTCGTGCCAAAGAAGATCTTGGTGGAGATGACCAGGTCTTCCCGAGTCCAGATCTTCTCCTCGATGCCACGCTGCAGCACGCGGCCGACGCCACGCTCACCACCGCCAGCGCTGTAGCCTTCCGCGGTGTCCCAGAAGTTGACGCCGTGGTTGTAGGCGTGGACCAGGACGTCGTACGTGGCGTCGATGTCCTTGTCGTCTTGCATCATGCAGCCGAAGCCGAAAGTCGAGACCAGGAGACCCGAGTTGCCGAGGAAGCGGCACTTCATGCCCACATTGGTGGCAGCAGCCTTCATCACATGAATTGAAGAGGAGGAGGAGGAGATGTGACGCACGAGGCAACTTGTCGAATGACTCAATTGGGTCGTGAGCTTGGGCGTGGATGTGGAAATCCATTTTGGCTCTCGTGCGGACACCTGACTGCTGGGCTGAGTTTCAAGCCCCTTGAATTTCTCCATGATTAGTCAGTATAATCATGGAGCTTCAAGTGGATGCAGTGAAGGTCGTGAAGCTCTCAGTCGTGATTGGCATCACGTTGACGCAGTCGGTTTGGAGCTCTTCATGGGACGGAGCGAAGGTCGTTGAAGTGAACTGAGCTGGTCCGTGGTTGCGGACGTCGATGGGTTTCAAGCTCGCCACCAAAACCAAGGCGTTTGGAAAGAATCGCGTACTTTTATTATAATAATTCTGGTAGTATTACATGGATCGAGAACGCAATCCTCGCATCCAACGCATGTAGTTTGCGAGAAGATCGTAGAGAGAGCGAGGACTGAGCAGGTCATCGCACCGCACGGCCTTTGACGCTGTCGGGAGTGGATAGAGCTGCTGTTGGTTAACAAGTTATGTTCGATCGTGTGATCATATCCTGCGGCTCATCTTGAACGTGGGTTTCCACCCAACTGCCGTTCGTTTAGTGTATTAATAGTGCGTGAGCTGGATATCGAATGACACATCGGCGTGTCATCGCTGATGCTGAGTCTTCTGCATCCTGTCCACAGGACTCATTCGGCCACGTGGTCTCCGACCTTCTGGTGAGGACGGTCTCCTCTCCGTGGGCAAATCTCATTCCGATCTCTCTTGCACAGCTCAGCCGATCAATGGCTACACCTCCAGAAGCTCAGGTGGCGCAATACGCCACATGACGCTAAGGGCGTGCGAGGATCGGAAGGCTACTCTTTCGCCTAGAAGCCGTGAGCCGAGACCACTCGACTCTTACAGACAAGATCTGACAGCTTGTCTCAGTTGGGGGCGACAGGTCTCGGCGCTCCAGTTTTCTTTCGACCCGTACGAGGGTACCCCTGCCCCCGGCCAGTTCATCATGCGCCTCCTCCATGCTATCATCTCCCTTGTATTCGTCATAGCAGGCGCCGTTGCTGCTCACTCGGCCGTGCCTGCCACGCCGTCCCTGCGACGCGTGCTGGCGGACGCCGAGCCTCAGCCAGTAGCTGAGACCGACGCTCAATCAACACCAGAGCCGACACCAACGGAGACCGTCGAAGCCTCAAACCTCGAACAACTCAGCGCTGCTTCCACTGAAAATGAGGGAAACGACTCGTCCTCCTCATCTTTCGCGTGGCAGCCACTGGAGTCCACCGCGAAGGCGTCGGTCCCATCAATCCACTCGTCCTCGTCCGCAAGTGCCGACGCATTGGAGCTGAAAGAGAGCGGTCCTGCAGTCCCTCGCAGCAGTGCCAACAGCTCAAACACCGAAGCCCACACGCGACAAGCAAGCATCAACTTTGGACCGGTCGCTTTGGGTGCCGTCGGCGTATTATGTGTCGGCGTGGCCGTGTTTGCCAAGAAGCGCAGCGAGAAGAGATAAACAAACTTCAAGTAGATGATATCTATGAGCCTGTTTCCTCTGTGCTATTTCACTGATACCGTAGCCGTCGCCTGTCATCCTCAGTAGGTTGAGGCGAGCGTGCGTACACACGTGAATGCCGGACCAGTGAGGAACTCGCAGGGCTCCATCACAAAGCGATTGAGTTCGCGGAAATAATACATATTATTACGACACACATATACTTCACTACACAACCAGATCTTACTGATCTCGTCTTGCTCAGCTCCACTCATTGCGTGGCGGCTTGGAGCGATGGTTTCCTCGCGAGCCCATCATAGTCGACGTGCCGCCAGTCTTCGCGAGGAACTTGTTGATCGCGTTGCCTCGCTTGCTTTGCGTCGCAGGAGACGCACCAGCGACGTACCCACGGCCTGAGCGGGCAGAGTTCAGGTATAACTCGTCCGATTCGTCGAGCGGACCTTCTTCGTAGCCGCCTTCGCCGTTCGCACCGCCGCCCATGATGTACACGTCGTTGGCCACGATAAAGTTGCCGCCCCGTGCCGTCGTCCCGCGAGCGCCGATGCCAAAGTCCACGACGGATGAACGGCCGAACATGGACACACGCTGCGGTGCCATCGTGACGGAAGTGTGGTGAGGCGAGAGGAGGCTGTGGAGCACACGAATGGACTGGATGTTGCGCTGCAGCACGCGGCGTCGGTGGAGCAGTACGCGCTGGAGATCAGGATTGCTGGAGCCCACGGCAGGAGCCGCAACGCCACCGTTAAACCAGTGCTTCTCAGCGGTAGGAACCGATTCGGTGGCTACAAACTGAGCGGCGGACGAGTCGTCCATCAACGCGATGCGCATGCCGATATTGGACAGCGCCATCGACGACTGGATGCACACGACGCCTCGGTAGCGGAGCTGCTCAAGCATCGCCGGACTGTCGAGGATCGCGACCAGGCGGGGCCTGCGTCCGGAAGAACCCATCGTGTCCAGCAGCTTTACGTGGTCCAGCGCACGCTGGCCACTGCCCGTGAAGAGGATCAAATCCGCAGGCTTCTCCGCCAGCGCAGCGCGCGAGCGAGCACTCGTCATGTCACCACCGTTGCCACGTTGCAGACTTGATACTGGCGCCGCGTTTTGCCGACGGAAATCGGCGTGCGCATTGTCGCCACGCAGGTTCGCCGAGCGGATGTGATCCTTCATCTTGTCCCACCGATCGGTCTTGGTCTCATCTAACATCGGCATGGCGACGTCCGCGCCGTGGAGCGCGAGCTGCAGCGCGAGTTCGCACGCCACATCGTCCTCTCCGATCACAACTGCACGCCGCACCGTCATGAGCGGCTCGTTAAATCCCGCGCCGCCATCGTGTGGACGGCCGTGGCCAGCCTCAAGCTCGGCATCGTCGCCTTCGTGAGGGGACGCCTCCACTTTCTTCTGGACACCACCACCGCATTCACCAGCACGGTTGAGTCCCAGAGCACACAGCACCGGCCCGACGATCTGGTTGACGACGACGGCAGCGACGATCGTCGCAGCAAACTCGGACGCCCACGGGTCCTTGCTCAAGCTCTTGATCTCGTTGGCCAGACCCAGCGCGACACCGGCCTGCGGGGTCATCGTGAGCCACAGGTTGTTGTACTGCTGCGGAGGCAACTTGAGAATCCAGCGGCCGGCGCCGTAGCAGGCAAGGAAGATCGCTGCGTATCGGAGACCGACAAAGAGACTCATGAGCGGGATGGCGTTGGCGACCTGGTCGAGCTTGAGGGCCGCACCCGTCATCACGAAGAACGGCAGGAACACGAACGGCGCCGACGCGTCGAGGATCACGTGCATGTCGTGGCGGATCTTGGAGTGGTGACCGGCGAGGCACGAGCCGACCATGAGCACGAGCAGCGGCTCGAACTTGACGTCCCACACGTGGCCGAAGCTCGCGATCGTGATCTCGGAGATGACGTTGGTCGAGATGTAGAAGATGTAGCCCATGAACAGCCACAGAAAGCCCTTGAAATACAGCGAGCCGATCAACGCGCCGCATCCAGAGGCTTGCGTAGCTGGGCTATCGTGGCGGTGGGTCGGCTCTGAGGACAGCACGACGACGTCGTCGTGGTCTTCGACGTGGCTGGTGGTCGTGTGGTCGCCGTGGTGGTGGTGGTCGGGGCCGCCCGGGATCAGGAAGATGGCGATGATCAGTAGGCCAATGATGGCGCCCACGAGCACGTTGGAGAACACGATGCCCATGGTGAACATGAGGTTGCCCATGGAGATGTCGAGCTTGGCGCAGTAGACGGAGGAGATCACACGCGCGATGGAGAACGAGATGAGCACGACGAACTCGGCAGTCATGGTCGCGCCGAGCATGAGGTTCGTGAACGGGCCGACGCTGTTGAGCTCGATCTTGATGGCCATGACGGTGGCGGGCGAGCCCAGCACGGCGATGGAGCCGAAGAGCAGCGCGATCGCGAGCTTACACGCCGAGTCGAAGCTGCCGTAGAAGAACGGGCCGGCGCCCAGCGTCATGACGGCCGTGAGCAGGATCATGGCCGTGAAGTACAGCACTGTGAGGAGCTGGAAGATGCCCTTGATCTGCGGCTTGAGCTCCGGTAGGTAGATCTCCTGGCCGGCCTGGAACGAGATGAACGACAGCGCCATGGCGTTGATGCTGGACGCGAGCATCGCGACGGTCTTGGTCGTGAGCAGGTTGGCGAGGAACGGGCCCGTGAGGATGCCGACGATGAGGTAGCCGGTGATGAGCGGTAGCTTCATGAAGCGCGGGAAGAGCATGCCGAGCGGATGCGCGGCCGTGAGCACGATGAGGAAGCCGAGCACGTGGAGCAGCGTGTCGTCCAGCATGTCGCTGCTGCCGAAGGGCACGACCTTGGCCGTAGCTGCCGAGGCCGAGGAGGCATTGCCGGCTCCGCTCGCGTTAGTCTCAGAAAGTACACGCACGGCCATGGCGGCAGGATAGACCATCGCGGCGTCTAATGGGGTCGACGCCATGGTTAGACGCTGACGGGATTGATAGACGCGGTGGGTGGGAGGACGATAGACTCTCCAGCGCGAATGTAGGGAAATGAGGCAAAATGGTCCAACGAGGCCGCCGTGGTTTAGGCCTAGTTCAGTTTGGATGCAACCCCAGCAACGCACGACGACGCTGATCAGACGGACTAACGCGTGTGGATCCAACTGCAGAAACCACGAGCAGACGCCTGGACTATACACGGCAACACGACCCTATCATTCCCATGCCTGCTCTGCCACAACCACGGAGCCATCCGTCTAACAACCAGCTGGCCCCACCGAGTTCGCCTGCATTATTGCGAGCCGTTCTCGTCGCTTCCATCTTCTTCAGGAAAACTCGCATCAGCGGAGGGTGTGCTATGATTCCCTACCCCTTTCAAAAGCAAGAGAAAACTCAGATCCCTAATAAACACGATCTGACAACGGGATTCCAATAGAAACGCGTTTCTAATTTACTCCCGAACGCTCGCTTCGCGCTCGAAGCGACTAAAATCGCGACTTCGCGGATTTTTAGGCTAAACACGCTATTCACGGGGCAGTTGGACCAATTTCATACCGGTATCACACCGGTACATCTCTCCCAACGAAGAGAAAAAGAGACGGACGCCACACCGTCAACTGACTCCTGTCGGCATACAGTAGCTGAGCCCTTCCCTTCCTCTCGGCTGACCAGCTCCCTCCACAACCGCACACCCACTGCAGCGTCACCGTTGAGAAGTCGACAGGCCGTCGGCAAGTGCCGCTTCTCACCCTCGGCTCTCCACTCGACACTGGTGCCCCGTCAGTCCCATCGTCGCGACGCAGATCCACAAACGGTCATTCGACGAATATCCATCCACGTCAAACACAGCGTCCAAGAATAATGAGGCAAACGCAGCTTATGCGTCTGCTGGTGCTGCTGCTGGCGCTTGTGGCTGTGGCCACAGGCGGTGCCAACGCTCAGGAGTCGACTCGCGCGCTGCGCGTGGCGGCGGAAGACACGGCGGCGACGGCGCACAGTACGAGCGGATCCACTGCGTCTGGAGACGTCGCAACAAGCTCAGAGAAGTCCCACGAGAAGAAGGAGAGCGGCCCCGCGACGTCGTCGTTCACCGGCCCACTGATCGCCGGCGCGTTGGCGATTGTGCTCATCGGCGGCGTCGTCAAGTTCCGCCAGAAGTCCAGCGCCAGCCAGTAAGACAGAGGCAGCCACAGAATTGATGCAGCGCGTCGTGATAGATGCAAGCGTGAGAGGAAAGAAGAGGGAGGGAGCATGCCGGGTTGATCAAGAGGCGCATGTGAAGAACTGATAGTAATGCTGTATTTATTGCGACGATCTAAGTGAAATAGACTGCGAAATGGTGCATGTTCGACAAAGAGTAAGCCGGTGTTCAATCCGCATGCAGCGTCTTCTCCATCTCGGCCTAGTGTTGCCGGTGCGATTCCGATCGAAGTAATGCGCGCATGCCTATGCAGACTCGAACCGAACAGCCTCCCCCTTTCTTCCTCCCATTCTCCCAGATCCCTCTCTTCGTTTTCGTTTCCATTCTCGCCATTTCGTCGTGTCAAGCGCCGCAATCATCCCACTGCTGTCGACGTGCACCGCATGGCGCTAGCGCCGACGGATCCGCTTCGTGCATGGGTGTCCGTGTGGCGCATGCAGTTCTTTGCTGCCCTTTGGAAGGACGTTCAGTGTTGGAATCTCTAACCAGCCAATCAGACGCCTTCATCCCACCTGACTGACTCTTCACTGGCCAATCAAATGAATACTTCTAGAAAGTCCACACGACCATCATTCGCATTGCCACAGTTGGCTAATCTTGGGGGCAGGAACAACATCCGAACTTTGTATGGTTGCTCTTGGGGCCTTGAGACTGCGTTCGTTACTCCGGTGTCCTTGAACGCTAAAGATGGCGCTTGATCACGAAGGGGTCGTGTCGCCCTGATCGCTTCCACAACAGAGAGGCACTCGACCTAACACGTTGCCCCCCTCTCAAAGGCTACTCCAAAACTTCCGAGCAGGGTGCCACAAATAGCGCTTGCGCGGTTCATGCAACGGGATAGAAACGGACGAAGAGTCGAAGCGAGCGTGCAAGGACACTCCAACACTCGACCACTCGCTCGCAGTCGCCCATCGTCACTGGCTGGCACAATTGCATCATGGCTCGAAAGTTCACGCTGGTCAAGCTCTTCCTTGTGCTTCTCAACATCGCGTCCACTGCGCTCACGCTGTTCACTGGACTGCGTGAGAACCCACTGCTCGTCGCGGTCACTGGACGCTACGATCTCATCCGTCAGCGGCTGCGCGATGGCTCCATCAACACGGAGATGGCGCTGGACGACAACTTCCGTCTCGACAAGCTGTCGTCTCTTGACGACATCAGTGGGTACCGATTCATCACGGCGCCACGGCGAGACCCGTACTCCATCGGCGAGTACCGGAGCGTGTGCACGAACCTCAACTCCAACACGGCGGCTGTCATGGGACTCGTGTACGACGACTTCTGGGGCAACGGCACACGCCGTGTGCAGGTGTTTGTGTACAGCATCTCGGCACCAAAATGCAAGATGATCAACGTCAAGCCCAAGTGGCGCGATAGCTGCATCCAAAAGTACAACAAGAACGCGACGCAGTGCTACCAGTACATCTTGGATAACTTCGAGACGCTCCAGCAAGACCGGCTCATCCAAGTCGGTGCGAACAAGGACTTTGGCGAGCGTGGAGTTCCGTTTCTCAAGTGTCTCGGGCGTCCGCAGCAGAATTTCGACTTCCAGGCGGATCTGTTGGCCCATCAGGCGTACTGGGCTGGTGGCAGCTACCACATCATGATCCAGACCAGCGAATGCCGAGCCGTCTCGCTGATTCGCAACCCAGACAAGAAGTGGGGGCTCTTCGAGTCGCAAGGCGTCGACGAAGGCGCCAATGTGTTGCTGGCACTGCCGCCGGCAGGCTGGTTCGCATCCACAGTGACTTCGATGTACTCACTCGTGGCGATCGTGATGATCGCAAAGGGCGTCGTGGCAGCGCTCATGCGGAACCGCAACGTCCACTACCTGCCCAAGAAGGTGCGGTACGAAGGTACGACTCAGAAGGCCATCCGGTACGTGCTGCCGTTCATGCCCGTGGCCATCTTCTTCACGGAGCACGAGCGTTCGGTCATCCGCTTCAAGGGCTCGCTGCTCGTCGCCTCCGATATCTGGATGAACCACTGGCTGTACATGGTGCTGAGTATCCTAGACGCGATCACGAACATCCGTCTCACGTACGTCACGCTGCAAGTCAGCACGTGGATGCTCGTGATGAAGATCACGACCGAGAGCTTCCTGTTCTTGTGTGGCGCGCTCACCAAAATCACGTGGATCATGTGTCTCGTGGGCACGCTGCTACGGTACTTTCTGAAGATTTTTGCGCGTGTGATCCGCGCGATGCGGCTCATCCGGTCCTCGACACGCGAGAAGATCGAGTGGTACGTCGACAGCACGTCCATGTTTCTCACGTACAAGATGTACAACTTGATGCTGTGTCTCATCCTGGGCCTCATGCTCAACTTCCGAGGCGCACCGACGTTCATGGTGCGTGCGAATCCATACAAAGTCGGCATGTACGGCGGCATTCCTCGCATCGCGCCCTTCTGGAAGAGCGAGATCGTGTGCGACTTGCTTACGATCCTCGCGATCTTGACTGGCTGTGGCCAGGTTGTCGGCATGATGCTGCTGTGCACGAAATACCGCCACGTCGCCAGCAACAGCGTGATGCGGTTGCTTCAGAAGCGCTACATGATCTCTGGTTGGGACGGACTGATGGCCGCGCAGATGCTCGGCCTCGACACAACGGATCCAGAGCTGCTCGTCGCTGGGAAGCCTCTCACAAAAGTCGATCTCGGCTCCCTGCTCCAGCTCATGTACCTCTCCGGGCCGAGCGGCTTCGTGCAGTTGGCAGGCGACTACATCTTCACAGGCAACGGCTTCTCGCAGGAACCAGTCAAGTTCGAGTACCCCATCCACCGTGCTTTTGCTATGGGGCTGATCCAAGACTCGAAGAACTCGGCGCACAGCTACAAGGCGGGCGCGGCGTACACTGTTACCGACGGTATCGGCGAGAGCCATGCGTCGATGATCGGGAAAACTGCTATCCAATCAATTCGATTGGCCGGCACGCAGCCCACGATCGTCGACTCAGAGCTGGTCGACAACAGTAACGGCCGCACGACGTCGGTGCCCGCCATGAAGACCAGCATCTTCGACCGCAACCTGCGCATCGTGTCCGACGGCTACTTGGGCAAGCTGCTTCTCATCGACGAGAAGCACCCGGGCGCCCTAGTCAGCAACAAGGAGACGGGCATCCGCGAGTTCGTCGTGACCGACGCCATGACCACCATGTCGATCCTCGACATCCGCTGGCTGCTGGGTAACGACAAGAAGCTGCATGCGGCGTGAGAAGTCTGGCAGTGGGGGGG